>JAPSGF010000066.1:3165854-3184674 GCA_035772895.1 Perdix hodgsoniae | reverse complement strand
TCACATAACAGAATGGCACAAACTGAGTCTGTTGAATCATTTTAATCTCCTGCCATGTGACATTTCCTGACAAATCTGCCTGCACATGTTTAGCAGTTTTCCTATCTTTCTTATCTCTCTCTTTCCATTGCAAAGACTGTCTTAGCAAAACCTGCAATGTTCCATGTACAAGTAGGTCCAGATTTCTACATCTACTTTTCACACAAAGGTTCTCCTTCACCAACTCGGCATCCTTTTTCATGGGTTGCTGCATGTCCTTGAATTCACTGTGCAGAAGCTAAGACGTCTTGTTCTCACTGATCATCCATCCAGGTTAACGGAGGTATCTCAGGAAGAGGTACTTCTTTGTCCAGAGAATCAACAAATACAGTTACATTCACAGAATGACTCTCTAAACATTTATTATGCAGAAACAATTATCTTTAATTCCTTGTTTCATGCTACCTAAAAGCCTTTCATATCTCATTAGCTAAGAATTCGTCTGTATGAAAAACAATCCATGTTTTTTGGATTTATTGTCTCCAGCATCTTCTAAATAGCACCTCTGGTGGTTCAGTGCCAGTCCATGCACATTTAGGTCACTTGCTGCATTATGTGTAATTAGTGTAGTTTGGTCATAGAAGGCAATACAGGGAAGCTGTAAACTCTATGAACCATTTGTTTTATGCTGTATCCAGAAATCAACGTGTTTGGAGAATTCACATTGTTTTAGGGACTATGCTGTACTCTAGGAAGATTGGGCTCTGGAGAATGCTTATTAGCAAAAAGTTGCCTCTAGCACAACATTTTGGAATCAGATCACAACCTTCCAGCTCCAAACTAACTTCTTAAATCCTCTATTTTGAATTATGTGATGTTCCCTTATGTAAAAACTAGATTTGTGTGCACATACTTTCTTACTACATACAACTTCTACATATGTATATATACAGATTGATTTTAAAGGCATTCCTGTGTCTTTTTTTATTTTTATTTTTTTATTTTCCACTTCTTGAATTGCTTTGTGAATATATGGATATTAGAATTCTCCAATTCCTTTCTCAGTTAAGAGTTCTCACAAGGCAAAATGAGCTAATTTGGCTACACTGTTAAGTTTCAGAAGTCCAACCTTTCCTATCAGTAATCATACCTCTCAGCATGCTGCCAAGTAAATCCATTTTGATTACACTCCTAAGTGACTCTTCTGCAATACTTACATAGTTGCTGGATGCCTTTCACTAAAACCAGGATATGAATATTCTGCCTACATCTCAGAGAACAGCACGTTCTTCAGGAAATCTACGAAGTAGTGCTATCCGCCTCTTTTCAAATGAAATAAACAGAACATGGATAGAAGACACTACTAATTTTGCTTTTCATGTCTTTGAGTTATGTTTATTCCCATGGGAAATTATATCTGGTGTAATCCAATAGTTGCACTGAAGCTGTAGCTCCTGCCTCATGTCTGCATCATTCTGATTTTCCTCTTTCTCTCACTTCAGGCCTACTAGCTACAAGAACTTGATATAATCAATCCTTTTCAAATAGTTCAGGGGTTCCCCAGTACTGAGAATATTACTTATATCTTCCAAGTACTCATCCATAATAAACAAATGCAAGACTGTTATATATGTAATATTAGCACTCCCAACTTTCTCTGCAATGGAAATGGAGAAAGCTATCCCAAACTTTATAAAACAAATATATTGTTTAATCTCTACAAGTTAAAAAAGAAAAGCTTTAAACAGTAGAAAATATTTCAAACTATTAAAAGGGAAGAATGAACAGAGAAACAAATGCATTCTCAGTTTCCTTTTAGTATCTGCAATCTCCTCCTCTCTGCACAGGTACTTTATTTTGCTTTGACTGACTTCTGTAAATGATAACTTTAGAGGAATTTTCTTATGAGTTTCAAGAGGTGCCTCATTATGGAGGTAGCTAATTAGGAGGAATTAATTCAGTATTTAAGAGAAAATTGAGCAAGAAAGGCTGCACAGATAAGAGGTGCAATAGTTGAGTTATTTGAGCTGCATATAAAAGTGATTTGGCAGAGAGTGAAGAATAAAACACATTTTAATTGCAATTATTTAGATTCTATGTTAAAAAAAAAAAAAAAAGTATAGCTGAAGGAGGATTCAGTGAGCTCAAAAGGGAATTACAGGTGTAAACAAACAGGAAAAATAGAGTCTGTTAATACATTCCAAATTTTGAAAATCAGAAGCGGCAGACTGCAGACTGTAGGACTGTGCTGCTTTATATGTGTATATATACTCTCATATATATATATATATACATATATACACCCAGACTTTTGTTTTCCGTATGTAAGTTCCACTCAGTTGGAACAGAAGGTGGCAGACTCTCCAAAGATCTGACTGACACGGATTTCTGGTGATAGATAGATAGATAGATGGCTAATGTTCATATTTGTCCTTTCCCATAAAGACATTACACTTTCTGGTGGACTTCAGAAATAGTGGTGGAGCCAAGGAATGTTTGGATTTTGTGTTGAGAGACATGGTTTAGTGAGAACTATTGGTGACAGGTGGATGACTGGACTGGATGATCTCGTAGGTCTTTTCCAACCTTGGTGTTTCTGTGATTCTGTGATTCTGTGAAATTCTTTGCTTTAGTCTTTCTCTGGTGTGAGCCACACAAAGTCAGTGACAGATTCATTTCAGTTCCCTTGGAGCGGACTGACAAACAGATTTCCTGCAATTCACCTTCCCACAGTACTGGTCAGAGAGGACAGTTAGATCTCCTTGCTTTCGGTGATGCACAAATTAACCTACTAAACAACTTACTCTTGAACTGCTGGTGGACCACACTTCTCCATCTGGGAAATTGTTACAAAGGGGGAATGAGATGGTGAAAGTGTCTGAAGAGTGGCTGCAGTCCCTTGGTGTACTCACAGCAGAGCAGGGGAGCTGAGAGGAGCCCTCATGGCGGCTGCAGCTCCTCACAGGGAGCGGAGGGCAGCGCTGAGCTCTGCTCTGTGTGACAGCGACAGAGCCCGAGGGAACGGCATGGAGCTGTGTCAGGGGAGGGCAGCTGGGGGTCTGGGACAGGCGCTGCACCAGAGGCTGCACAGGGCAGTGAGTTTGGTTTGCGTTTATACACTGCTGTCAGAGACAGAGTTTGAATTTTGGGTGGTGCTATGTGGAGACAGGTTGGACACGATGATCCCTTGGAGCTCAAGATAAACCATGGTTCTGTGAAGTAAATGAGCTCCTTCTCTGACAAGCAGACTTTCAGTCAGACTGTAATCTTGTGTTTATCTCTTTATTTCCCAGATTTTCATGAGAAAAATGAGGTCCTCTTAAGGTAAACGACTCTTTTTGTTGATACAGGCATTTCATGAATGTTCTAAAGAACAATTATTTCCCCTCTAAATGTAATACACAGGGATATGTCCCATTGGCTTGTGAACTCATGCAAATTCACTAATTTCTGATTTTTATAATTTCAGTTAAATCAGACATTTTAAATTATCCATTTTTTGGTAATATGCTCTCTGTAAGAGTGTCACTAACTATAACTGGCTTATGCATAAACTATTCAGAATTCACAGGGATTCCAAACCTTGGCTGTAAACTAACAAATAGTCAAAAGTTGATCGGTTTGCCTATTCAATGCAATACAAAAAAAAAAAAAAAAAAAAAGAGCTGATTCCTCACTTTCAATTTCAGACAATGACAATACTGCTGGTCTCCAGTGTCACCGAGATAGTTGTGGAAAATTCCTTGGCTCATCCATAATGTGACCCATCATCCACGAGGATCTGTTCCATGATCTTCCCAGTCTCAGAGAGGAGGTTCACCGGCCTGTATTTCCCTGGATCCTCCCTCCTCCCTTTCTTGTAAATGAGAGAGACATTTCCTTTTTCCCAGTCCCCAAGGACTTCACCCAACAGCCATGGCTTTTCAGATATGATGGAGAGTGGCTCAGCAACCATATCAGACAGCTCCTTTAGGACCCTGGGATACATGTCATCTGGCCCCATAGACTTGCATACATTCAGTTTCATGAGGTGATTTCAGACTTGCTATGCTCTTCAGGGAGAAGGGGGGAGAGAGGGATGGGGTGATTTACTCCCCCAGTTCCCACCTAGAGGCCCAGGAATGTGAGCTGCAGGGACATAAGAAAACCATCTATCCTCTTGGAAAGGAATGAAGATTAGAGATGGGATAGCAGAGGAATTGCAATTGCACAGAGTGACCTGTTAAAAGTGAAAACAAGGAAAAAGGAAAGGCATTCATAATCTTGATGTATGTTTGTACTACTGGTATTAGTATTTTAATATTACAATGTGTATTGTGTTGTTAACAAATACTTTCAACTTACCTTACAAGAAAAGCTATTTAAATCATTTGTAATACTTATAAAAATACATGTACTACACAAACATAAGCAGGGAGAAAATACATTTTGATATGTAGAGTGTATTTCGATGTCTAGAGCCTGTTAAAATTGGTTCACCATTTTCTTTAATTCTAGTCAGGCACAGATGCTTCAAAGGGGCAGTAAGTTCTCTTGTATCATACTTTGAAAACCACTGATTTCAGCAACAACTCTGAATGGCAAAAAGCAAAACTGGATTGCTTTAATTAATTTAAGTTGAATAGCTGCCTATATTACTCACAGCAATAAAACTAGTATGTCAGAATAATGTACAATGTCTGCATCCATTGTGAATCCCACAAGTAGTTCATATTCTTAAAAAAATAAAATATAAAAAAATAATCAGATATTTTGTTCTTTATGTCCAATTTTAGCTATGGGACAAGGAAAAACATGTACAGATCATTTTTCAGTGTGACTTTCAGAATTACCAGAAACTCAGCTAATTTATACTGACTGTTCTCATTTATCAACTAAATAATCCTTGTCCCTGCAAGCTAATGTACTATATGTGAATATAATCATGTTACATTCAGTGTTCATTGCCCTTCTCTGGCATTTACCAATCTATACCTCATAAGGATATTTTATATCCAATAGAAACAAACTGCAAAGGCAGAATTAACAGTGAAGGCAGAAAGAATATAGATTCAGAAACGGAAGTAAAAAGCCTCTGTGTGTGTGTGCTTCCATATGTTTTAAAACAAATGAGAGAAAGATAAATCAGAAAGGGTCAGCTTATTTGGTCTTCAGGCAATACACATTAGCTACCTGCACAAAGGAAGCACATGAGCTAAAAGGACAGAATGAGGGTATGTGTGCCCTATTAAAGCAAATTCTATATTTACATTCATTCATAAACCTTTCTGGTGTAATGCTTTTCTTTCTTTTTTTCATCTTTTTGTAAAAAGTACTGAGTACTTCATCTATTCTGCAAGCAGAGGCAGAAGATTGAAGTAGTAGATAGATTAACTGAAAATCATACACCTTGCTCTAGAGAATATAACCACATCAGAGGGAGAAAGAGAAAAGAAAATGGGTCAGAAGATCTGGTCAGAAGAAAGTGGAATACAGCAAAGATCACTGGTAGGTAGCTTGGTGTCTGCAATTCTCCCGACCATCTCAGTAGGGTACCAGAAGGTGCTGGCAGGGTCCTTGAGTAGCAGTGCTCCTGGCCTACTGACAGATGCTACTCAGGAAAAGATGAGTCACAGAACGGTTGAGGTTGGAAGGAAGGTCCAAGGCCCCTGCTTCCGTAAGGACATACAGAGCAGGCTGCCCAGGCCCATGTCCAGGTGCACTCTGAACATCTGCAAGGAGGAGTCCGGAACTTCTCTTCTCTGGGCAATCTGTACCAGTTCTCAGTCACCCACCTAGAGAAGAAGTGCTTCTTGGTGCTCACAGGGACACTCCTCTGTACCGATTTGTGCCCATGGCCTTCTGTCCACTGAAAAAAGCATGGCTCCACCTTCCTAGTTAGGACTTGTAAACACTGATAAAATCTTCTGGGGCCCTCTCTTCTCAGGGCTGAACAGTCCCAGCTCTCTCAGCCTCTCCTCACCAGACAGGTGCTCCATCTCTCTCGTTCATCTTGCTGGCCCTTTGCTGGACCCTTTCCAGGGTGTCAATGTCCCTCTTACACTGGGAGAGCACAGAACTTGACACAGTACTTCAAGTATGCCCTCACCAACAAGAGTTAATGGCCACTGGTAAAAAGATCACAGGACCAGTCCCATCCTGGGAAATTCCTACATACATATATATACACAAGACAGTATGGCTTACATTTAATCATAGGATGAGCTCCTGAAGGAGTGCATAACTACAAATACCAATAAATCCTTTTTAGCTCTCTGATTTGTTTATGGAGCCCAGAAAAAGGAGAAAAAATACTACAATGACACGTCAAATCCATAAATGGACACATAGGAAGTGGGAAGATCCAAATTCCACAGAAAACAAAATAAAGTTTTCCGTGAACAAAAGAGGGTGGTCCCTTTTCTCATCTGTACAGTTAACTATATTGCATATAGTCCACTGAAGATGCTTTTTTTTCACCTTATGGTAAAATACAAGTTGTTACCAATCTGAAAAATGTGTTTTATTTGTGCTCTGGAAGTATTAGAAGGCACAGACAGGCAAAGAGTTGTAATAAAACATGAAATTACAGAATTGTAGCCACCTTGTGGAGGAGTAGAAGGTGGGGCCATTACTGCATGACGGTTGAAGAAGAAAATTAGAAGAACAAAAAACAGGTACAGTGTTAGCAAGTAGTTATCAGCATTTCATTTTATCATTTATCAGCATGCAAGTAATACTGGCAGCACAAACCACTAGTGTCATCATAAGAATGGTTCAAGAGAAGTAAGGAGGGAAATAAGCATCACAAGCATCTTAATAAAAAATCATTAGGGTGCACTTGCATGCTGCTATTAAAAAATAATTAATATAGCATAAATACCCTGCCAGTTTTTCAGATCAATCTGTTGTTTGCTGTCAATGGACTTGCAATATACTAAGCTCACAACTAACAAAAAATGAGAGAAAAAATCCCAGCTCTCAATTTGACGGTGCCATCCCATCTTAAAATGAATTTCAAGCTTTCAGAGTGAAGTAAAGCTCTCTTGTTAAAGAACAGTTCCAAAAATGGCTCCTGTACTTTAGCTTCAGCCTTACTACTTTTACATTATTAAAAAAGCAGCACGTCACTCACACAGCTCTGTATTTCTCCCCCTGGAATGGTTATAATTTTTACTGACCTTCACATTATTCTTACGTACAGTAGAAATAAATAACCCTGTAATGGCACACAAGTAAGGAATCCAAATAACCTTATCAGATTCAACACACGAATAGTTAGAAGCTGAGGTGACCTTTATTTATTTCTAATGTTCATCCCTGTCATAGACACTTTCAAAATCTGAGGACTGTCTAAGCTGCTCAAGAGAACACTCAAGGGCATAACAACCCAAGGTAGACATGTTTAAATAATCCACCAAAATATCAACTCGCTTGATTTCTCGTGTATCTGGAAAAGAAACAAGCAAAGAAAGAACAAGTGGCAATAGCATCTCAAAACAACAAACTTAAAATAGTTTTCATTTTTGAAATTAAAATTACAAATCTAAACTAACACTTTACAGTTGTTTTCTAGAAACCATTTATGTACAGTGAAGGAGAAAAACTTCATTATTGCTGCTGTTGTTTAACTTTTATAATAACTCTTATAATACTTTTGCTTCCAGTCTGCAACAGGGTGTAGTTTCAGATCAAGGGAATAAAAGCCCCATCCTGCCTGGCCTTGAATGCCTCTAGGAGGGGGCATCCACGACCTCTCTGGGCAACCTGTTCCAGTGTCTCACTACTCTCACAGTGAAGAATATCTCCCTAATATTTAGTCTAAAGGTAAGCAAGGAAATTTCTTAAAACAAAATTTAACCATAAATAATCTTATTGTTATTTCATATGAACATGCTTTATGTTTTAAATGACAATTTGCTTTCCCCAGATGAAGGTGTTTCTTATGATTTTGAGCCCGTTTGTAAAATTCTGTATAGCAAAGAAAGCTGTATTTTCAAGCCATCTAAATACAGTTGGTTTTATGAACCAAGATGAACCAAGATGAACAGGAATCAATGAGAAAGAGAAACAGCAGATCCATTTCCAGGCCTTTGAATGACCGTGCAGCTACATCAGGTCTGTGCTGGGGTCACAGACTTCACAGGAACAAAGCTCTGCTTTCTCAAATGTGGCTCTAAGCTATCAAACGACTTCTTGTTTCACTCAGTGTAAGTGTTCCATGCAAGATGCTCAGTTACACTTTTCCTAGTTATGATTAGAAGCTGTTTATGTTGATGAAATGTTGCATTTTTACTCCTTTGCTATGCAACGCTGCTGTTCTGCTAGGGAAAAGTGATTTTATGTTTCTTGCAGTTGAAATGATTCGTTTAGCCTGGTAAATCTTTGCACAATGCAAACAAATGAGCAAAAAGGTGACCATTTCTGCTTCAGAGTTCTGTGCAAGGTACAACAATATGTTTAAAAAAAAACAAGCAAAAAAACAAAGGAAGGAGTAATGTGACATTCCATTGTCTCATTGCTATGCCAGCTCCGTATTAATTACGTGAGAAAATGCATTCCACTATTCTGCTATAGGCCTTCCATGTGTGAAGGACACATGGCTGATTTTCCACCAGGTGACTCAGGAGCAGCTAGCTTGTGAACTGTTATCATGCGATTATAAAATGCACGAAGTAAAAAGAGCCTGTGTTATGTAAACATAGCTCTAAGCAATTCTGAAGAAAGCAGTTCCAGTTTGGTTTTATCGTGCTGGCATCAACACGTCACCCTTTTATGCTGTTTTAGAACAGGAAGTCATTTCTAATGCCATTTTTTCTGCAGCAGTGATCTTTATCCCATATTTGAAAAGAAGGCTAAAGGAACTTATTATAAATATACTGCAGAGTACCACATCCTTAAAGGGTATTTCAGTACTAGCTGAGGGGATTGCTTGTTGGTTGATTTTTGAAGCATGATAATAGGTCTCTTAAAATTTTATATATGTACAAATACACATTCATACACATATATATATGTTTTTATACGTACAGACTATTATTATGTATTTATGAAAACTTTTAGAATATGCATATTTTAGGTAAGAAAATCAGACTAAGATGCTGAGGACAGAGGTATCATATTTGTGAATAACTGCCAATATTCACTGACCAGACAGCTTTAAATGGATAAGTAAACTTTAGACTTAGGCTGTGTCAATACCAATTCTTCTTTAAAATATCAATGATAAAACATTTCTAATAGGTATACGTAAGAAAAAACAGATAAAACAATACTACATCCAAAAAAGTTGTAAGTATAAACTCTTAAGAGCTTGATAATGGAAGTGAAAATCTCTCACTGACTTCCCAGCAATGGAAGTGTATAATAATGATAATTGTATAACATAATAGATGTGTTATTCCAGTGATTTACCACCTCCTCCAAGCCAAGCATCTTCACCAGAAGCACACCTGAGCAGAGCTCTGTAAAGCATTGCTCCTTCAGGATAACTTTCAAGAGGGTAGAGAGGACAGTTGACCCAGCATTCTGGTAACAAGGAAGAAAAGATTATGGCATCTACTATAAAAACACATCTCAAGGAACCGCATCCATATGTTGTAAATAACTGCTCTTCCACAGCATTTACCTGTATTCCTCTGCTGCTCACTAGCAAGAGATTATCTTCAGGCCCAGAAGCTGGGAGTAAGTTACTCATGGGAAATGGCTGTAGCTCAAAAAGAGGAATGTTACATGGTAACTATTAGTTAATTCTTAATGGAGAATAACCTTCTATATACATTTTTTTAGTGTATCTTAAGGTGTAAATAAAATTAAAGAAAAAAAAACAAACAAACCTATAAACTAAATACTGAGGGTACAGTCCTACTGAAGCCAAAACTTCCATTTGCTTCTAACACACTGCAAACAAACATGAGGCGACTTGTATAAGATTTCAGTTACAGAGATACAGATAAAGGGCTGCAGCCAAAAGAATGACAAGCTTTTACTAGTACGCTAAGTCAAATGAAATTCATTTCAGGAGATTTTTTCCCATGAATCAGCAGCAATTTTGCTATACTTTGCTGCCATTCAGAGACTTCTTTCCCATAAGTGAGTAAAAGTGATTCCTTTTACTCATTGGTATCGTATCAGAGGTTGTCCAGACAGGGTACAAAACCAAAATGTCTATGAGATGAATGTCTTGAAAAAAGTGATGTTTCAAACCAGGAATGCAGGAAATGCTCCAGTTCAATGAACTTAAGGACACAATATTTTTCTTTTTTTTTTTTTTTTTTAAATCTGTGCATGGCACATGTTGCCTTCAAATGGAAGTGCAAAATGGAGATAGAAACTAAAATTTAAAATGTGAATGAATGAAATATTGAAGCTTTCACAAAGTTTAAACAATCCCATTTATTTGCTTTAATGTCAGCACTAGAATGAATATTCTGGTTTCTGAGATTAGATTATGGCAATTTTAATGTACACTGTGTGCATAAAGGACCTCTAGAACTGGACTGCTAACTGCACTTTTGAAGAAAAACTGTAGGCAGGCACATATCCTCCAAACCTTTCATAGTCTGAATTTTCTGCAGTGACATAACAAGTACCTTGGTTCTCCCATGAGGCACTGCTTGGATATAAAGGATGAACAATCCAATCTTGTGCTAAGATGTAATATCCCTTTTTCCCAATATATTACTACCAGCAGTAAACATTCAAAGATACATAATAAAACTGATGGAAAGATGCTTTTCTTCTCCCATTACATCCTCCAAGTTGGCAAGGACTTCCTGTACAAAAGACAAAAGAGGATAAGAAAGGCATGGCATTTTATTATTGAAACACACTCAAAAAGCTCTGAAAGCACAATGTCACAGAGACCACATTGACAGCTTAAAGGAGACTCGTTAATTATCTTTTTAAATCCACTAGCTCACCTCTGGAATTTTCTGGAGGGAGAAAGACTCTGTATCATAAAAAGGTGCAGTTCTTGAAATCTGTAGCACTACAGCTTAATGCACCAGAGAAAAAGAGATGTGAATGTACCTATTGGTGATATTAGAGTCTGGCCTGTCCTTCTCTCTTTTTAACTATCAGCACTGTTTTCGGGATTCCTTTAATCTCTCTGCCTCTAGGCTTACAAATTAACATTTCTCTTCAACTCACATCAATTAATTCCTTAGGGAAAACTTAACTAAGCTGAAGGAACATACTTATTTTCCTTTTATTTTTCTTGCACCTCCTCACTGCACACCTGGACTTGCCATCCACTACTCCAGCATGAGTGCGTCTTCAACGGGGCTGCAATGTACACAGCATTATGTCTCGGGATGTGCAGACCAATACCCTAATCACTTTGTGGCCAGATTTAATCAAAACACAATTAACTGCACCATATTGTTAACATTTAGCAACTGAAATGTCGCTGCTCACTCCCAACATCCCTAATAGCTTACATAAAATGGAAACAGTAAATTTCTGTTTCATATAGACAAGAGCATTATTGTTGACTCTGAAAACGGGTCAGAGGGAAACCAGTAACTTTTACATCACACCACAAATATTTTCTGTTTGTACTAAGAGAAAGTTGCATATTCGGAGGCATGGGGTAGACCTGTTTTTTTAAAACCCTGACAGCTGCTACAAAGTTCTTGGCTTCTGCACTCTCTTTTCTGAACCAGATATCATTTCTGTGTGCTGAGAAACCTCTGACAGATTTCAACCTCCATCTGAACTTATGTTAACTTATCACCTGCAGTATAGTTTGGCAAATATTTCCACAGATGTACTTCTTCCTGTGTGAAAAAACATATTCTCAGTTATTTTTACCAGTATCTTATATGTCCTTGGAAATGGCTGAGCTATTTTCAAAAGAAAATTCTCACAAATAATTTCATCTAGAGAAAAAAGGAAATATATGATATATTCTTACAGCAATGTACTATAACAACTTTGGAAATATTACTGCACTTGCTAGTAAAGTCTAACAGCAGCATCTGAAATTTAACCATAGGTTAGCAATGGTTAATTGCCAGAGTGCGTGCCCTGATTCTTATTTTTCACTGGAAACTTGGATCTGAGGTGCTGCTAATATCTGACTTTGACTCAGTTTCATAGGATTATTAATAAAGCGCTATCTCACCTTAGATAAGGTGATATTTCCTCCAAGGGAAAGGTTTTATCAAACACAGGTGATGGTAAAGTCAGAAACTAACTGAAAACAAAAATTTAGCATGGAAGCGTTGAACAGTATTTGACACAGGCTTTCAGAATCAATTCCAATTTCCTATTGCACCCACCATTTATAATGCTTACTAAGTATGTTGAATAAGAACATTGGCATTTTTTATTTTCCTCCTTTTGGAAGGTGAAGCAATTGTGACAAATGCAATTTGTCTAGAAACTTATAATTACTTTTTAATTTGGGGTAATAATCTTTCTTTTTCTTCTGTGTTATGCAAGAACAACCTCTTCTCTGCACACTACTTCTGAAACCTTTCTGGCTGGTCCTCAGTTATCCAAGACGAGTCTTCTCAGTGGGTCAGAATTTCAAGTTATCAGTGTAGGCCTTCTCCTACAGGCAAAGAAGCTACAAAGGCTGTGGTTGCAAGCCCTTTCATATAGAAGGATCCGCATGAACAGAGAATGGCGCTGATGTCAGGAGACAGACATTCATGTCAAGAACAAAAAATTGCTGGCACCTGGAAATAAAGTGTAGGGAATATTATTTT
Source organism: Perdix hodgsoniae (assembly GCA_035772895.1). Lineage (NCBI taxonomy): Eukaryota > Metazoa > Chordata > Aves > Galliformes > Phasianidae > Perdix > Perdix hodgsoniae. The sequence goes on along the minus strand of JAPSGF010000066.1, from coordinate 3,172,000 downwards.
TTCTTTTCCTTCATGTAATCAGGCATATTTGTAAAATTCCCTTAGTTCAATTTAACCTTCATCTATCTTACGTTGTTGTTGTTTTTTTTTTTTTGTGTCCCTGCATTATAAGCAGTCTGAATGCATACATCAGAGGCAAACAGAACAGCTGTTAGCCTAAGGGCTACTAGACCCATCAGCAGATAAAACACAGTATGCTCCTTTCAAACCATCAGCCCATTATGCTCCCCCATCTAAGCTTCATATAAGAGACAAAAGTAGTTACCACATTATAATTAAGTCATTAACAATAATTGATTCCTGGTCTATATATTATATCAGCATAATTTTTCTGCAAGTAATGAATAAAGAATTGGGTAGGACACATTAGAGGAAGATTTATGTTCTTCTTTGATGATTTTGAAGAAAATTGTGTAAGGAACGTAGACTTTTGTAATTTGATGGTTGGGGTGAAATGTGTTGAGGGTAACACAGGACATATTGGGAACAAGAACTGTAGTACAGATATGTAAGAATAGGAAAAACAGGACATTTACTGGAAATCTGATCCCAGATTACATGTAATACCATAGAAGCTGGCCTGGCTTTATTACTAGTAGTATATATGGAATTTCAGAGTTGTTCTGTTCTCTAGGACCGTGGGAAAATTCAGCTCTGTATTATCATTTCTAGCTTAATTTAACTAGGCTGAAATGAATGAAATGAATGAAATGAATGAAATACTGAAAAGCTCTAATAATATGAATGCTGGAGGTACATCTGTTCTTTGCTTGGCCATGTAATTGCTGCCACCTCACTGAGAGCAGTATTTTAACTTTGATGCGTACCTTCCCATCATTAGTAGATTCCCTCCTATATTCTGAACAACATCTCTGTTTGTTCTACTGGTTATGTGTTTTGTTAAAAAATATTTGTTTTCTGTTACTAATTAGAATTTAAACTCTGCATATCGTTCATGTATTGAATCAGTTTTCTGCTTACTGTGTTTTTCTGCAAGTTTATGTCTTTTGCTTAAGTTTTAAGGTACACCTGCTAAGAACAAGTAGAATATGATCTCCATCACCTCCCGAGCAGCAGCATCCCTCCATCACCTCCTTAGCAGTAGCATCCTGCTTTAAAGCAAAAAGTTTATAAATCAGCTTTCTCTGAGGTCAAAGATGCAGGAAATGCAATTAAACCTAATATTATTATTCCTCTGAAAAATATTAAAATTACATGTGTACATGTAAAAAACACTCATGTTTCTTTATATGATAGCAGCACTGCAATTAAGGTGCAGTATGGGAAATACATTTTTGTTGAGCTTATGCATTTATGAAAAATCAACTCTTAATATCCTCTAAATAAAATTCTTCTGTGGTAAATGAAATAAGAAGCTATTTTAAATGAAAAACAAACATCTTTTTTCATCCAAGCACGCCAGTTCCTACTGAAAATTCAATTAAAATAAAAAGCTAACAAATATTTGTCTCACAAACTTGTTGAAGACTTTCTGTTAAGAAATACTAAAGAAGACATCAGAATGTTGCTGAGTATTATACACATGAAGAATAATTAGTTTTCCTGATGTTTGTTAGTGACCAGAGAAGTGTTCTCTTAAGGCACAACAGGGTCACCCTCACCCAGACCTTGGTAAGGAATAATACTCCAGTGAGCTACTGTCAGTTTCATAAGAACCATCCTGGAAGCACTGTCCCAAACTTTTAGATTATACCTGCAACAGATCTTATTCAAGGCCTTTCAGACCATATTAAAGCATTTAATAAACTAAGATTTACACACTTGTTACTTGCTGTCTCCTCCTCCTTTTATCGTGTTGTTCTATATTTCACACAAAACATGTGAACAGAACAGTGTGTTTGGGGAGCCAGTCTTCCCTTTAGTTGCTGTAAAATTGACAGCACTATGTACCTAGCTCCACAGTGGTGCATTTGTCACTCTTGCTGTTGTGTGACTGACGACAGAAGGTCTCAAGGAGATATTCTCAGACATCATTACATACAAATTAAGCAGGCATTATCTGTTAAGAGAAAAAAAAGTTTTTCTACTTCAGGCTGTACAGCTTTAGATGCCTAGATGCTATCTATCTGTCTCAAAGAAAAAACAACCCAGCAACTAAATCAAACAAATATAAAACTCCAAACCATAGCAGAATCAGTATTAAAACACATGTTTGTAACACTCCTTTTATTATTATTTCTACACCAAACACAATAAATCCTCAGGGAGCCTATGACTGTGTTTAGTTGTGTAGGTGATATAGCAACTACTCCCCATGAAAAAAAAGCAACGTAAGTGAGAGAAGGAATCAAGTACCTCTGATATTCAAAATCTTCAAAAATCTCTATGAATTTAACAAGCAAGACATTCCTGCATAGTTCGAATACTTCTACCACTTCATTTCACATCTGGTAAGGGTCAAATCTTCCCTCCTATTTCCTTGCACAGCTGAAGTCAAAGATTACACAATTTTCAGTTGTCTCATCTAAGGCTGCCAAGATGATTAAAGGCCTGGAGCATTTCCTGCATAAAGAAAGGCCGAGAGATCTGGGACTGTTCAGCCTGGAGAAGACTTAGGGAGGATTTCATCATTGTTTATAAATATCTGCAGAGTAGGAGATGAGGCCAGGCATTTTTCTGTGGTGTGCAGGGGTAAGGGCACAAACTGGAACACAGGAAGTTCCATCTGCACGCGATGAAATCAACACTGCAGATGGAGAAGACAGCCTTTCAAGGTATCCCTTACTCTTTTTGCTGTGACAGTGACTGAGCCAGTCACTCAGAAAGGCTGTGAAGCCTTTCTCCTGGAGATTTTCAGGCATCATCTGGAAACGGTTCTGGGCAACCAGCTTTAGGTGACCCTGTTGAGCAAGCGGATAGATAGGTAGAGAAGTAGTCTAGTCAGGATTCCAGGTTATCAGCTGCCAGGACTGCACACTGGCCATTAATTCTCACTCAAATTCACAATACTTTAGAAAGCTGAATATCCTGAAAGAGACTTCCTACCTGTAATACAGACAACGCCTTTAGCAGTTTTAGTTCTGAAGTATAGTCTTCTCCCACATTATTTTATCCTTTTCATTCAGGCATTTTGGACAATATTCTAGAACATAAAATCCATAGGCAGGAGGCAACACCTTCTTAAGAAAAGGCCAGGCACAAACTGTGCAAAATAATGCATCCAAAACAGATAAAAGATGGGCGCTGAAGCAAGGCTCTGAAAAAAAAATCACCAAATTCCTGTTTTGGCGCTGTCTGGATCCAATTATTGTAGGAGACGGTTCAACATATATATATATATATATACACACCCAGAGGAAGACTAAGGTAACAAATGAGGCCAAATGCTGTCCAGTTGATTTATTACAAGTTCTAAGCAACTAAGGGATGTGAGAAAGATGGGAAAGTTGGTGATAGTAAAGAGAGAAATTCTAGTGAATGGTTTACAGAGTAGGGATAATCATCACCAAGGATCCAGCAACATCTTGTTGGTCCACAGGGAGGCAGCAAGTTGGTCAGCAATGTCTCATTGACCTGCGCGGCTGCAGTTCAGTATACCTGCCCTTCCTTGGAATTCTCCAGGTTTTTATCCTCTCTGTACCATGGCAGCAGCTGGTTGTCAAGGACACTCACTCTTTCCTGCCCCCGTTATCAGGGGCATCACATCCTGTTTGTTACGGTGACAGTAGCTGTCGGGGTGCCCACATTTTGTTCATCAGGAGGAGCGGGACATCCCCCCTCTTACCGCTGTGCTCATGGTAATTAACCATTACTCCAAAAGCTTGTCAGCAGTTTATGTCTCAGACAGGTGTCACAGAACAAGCTTTGAGCCAAAAACTGTTCCAGCTTCCCAAAGATGCCTCAATCACATCTATTTTCTTGTCTCAGAGATAAAAACGTGACACACATAACAACAGACATAGCACAAAGTTGATGTAGAAAATAATGATGCTGTTTTGGAGGCTTAGTATGAACTTCAGCGTATTTACTGAAAGGTGTACATATTTCTGTTCTGGCTATCACCGCTTTCTACAGGGTAAATGTTTTAAGAAAACAATTAAGAATTTCCCTCCGAATCACAATTCAGATAGGACTTAGCTGAACAGAATCAGAAAAATAAGAAGAAATATTCACCAAATTAAATGAGGCAGAGATATCTATCTATTCACTACTGGGTGCAATAATTCTGGAATAAGATAGCACTATCTAAGGCATTGGTTATCTGTCCTAAAGCCTAAAGGAAACTTTGCTATGCATGGCATGGCACTTGCTGGTTTCTGAAGCACATGAGCAACATCTTGTGTTAGCTGATGAATACAGCAGATTCCAGTGTCTTTACGAATGCTTGAACATTTCAAACATGCATAACCGATGACTACAAAACAGTTTGTGTGAAAACCAGATCCTCTTACCATATGTTCAAACAGTAACACGGGGATAACGCAGGCATCAAAAAAACCATCAAACACATGCTATGTATTCACTTGCTTTATCCCAACACCTAAATGCTGCTAGTAGCAAGCTGTCTATTTAGAGAGAGCTACTAGTAATTTTTCATCAGTGCAGTAATAAATAACCAGGAGGCTTGGGAAAATGGGATAAAGGAACTCGACAAACACAGAATTAATCTGTTTAATATGAATAAGTTTTGTATCAGTGTTAGCAATGCCTTGCTGGAGTAGCTAAAATGAATGACAAAGGTCCTGCCATCAATAAACCTGCAAATTCTAGAAAGTGTGCTCCAGCCCCTGCTGCCCAGGTTCCGCCAGGAGCTGAGCCACCTCTTTGAGGCAAACCACAGGGCAGACTGTGCAGCACTGTGCCTTGTCATCTCTGGCCTGCGCTTCTTCGGCCTGGATGAGGGAGCGCTAGCCCTGCAGCTGCTCAGCTCCATGCAAAGCCAGGCAACCAGCTTTGTGCGACAGCTTATTGTCCAAGCCGTGCAGGTGTGCAGTGAGGAGGTGCAACATCTGCTGGGCCTGCCCACCACAGCAGCTGGACAGCATGGACACCGAGCTGGACCGTCGCTGTCCCATCTGCCTGGACACCATGGATGACACCAGCTATGTGATGCCGTGCCTCCACTGATTCTACTTTGGCTGCATCCGGAAATGGGCTGAGAGCAAGCCCACGTGCCCCCTCTGCAAACGCGGGGTGGAGTCCAACTTGCACCAAGTGTGTGTAGACGACAGCATTGAAGAGCTGGTTGTCAGATGGCCTGCACAGAGTCTCTCACTCCGGCTTGTGCCGCACTCCAGCCGAGCGTGTCCGTGAGGTTTGGAGCGAGCAGCAAGGATAGCCTTGGCGCTGGTCTCGTGCTCTGGGAGCTGCCGACAGCCGCTCTCACTGCTCGTCCCCAGAGCCACTAAAGCTTCTTCCCCGCCCTGCCTGGCTCAGGCAGCCAGGGCACCCAGGAGGCCGCAGCAGCAAAGGGAACCGGTAAGGGGATGCCTCACCCTGGGCAGCCCAGCTGGGCTTCCTGAGGGAAGCCGGGCACTTGTTCCTCCGCTAATGGGGTCAGGGAGTGACCGTGGCCTCTCTTCTTTTCCTAGCGTGAGCCCAGCTGCTGCAGCAGCGGGGTGAGGAGCAGCCCCTCATCCCCTTCGCTCTCCTGCCCACCACAGCAGCTGGACAGCATGGACACCGAGCTGGACCGTCGCTGTCCCATCTGCCTGGACACCATGGATGACACCAGCTACGTGATGCCGTGCCTGCACCGATTCTGCTTTGGCTGCATCGGGCGGTGGGCTGAGAGCAAGCCCACGTGCCCCCTCTGCAAACGCGGGGTGGAGTCCATCCTGCACTCGGTGTGTGCGGACGACAGCTTTGAAGAGCTGGTCGTCGAATGGCAGGAGACGGCCAGAACAGGAGCTGAGGCAGCTCTTTGGGCCTGACCACTGGGCAGCCACCGCAGCACTCTGCCTTGTCATGTCTGGCCTGCACTTCTTCGGCCTGGATGAGGGAGCGCTGACTCTGTGGCTGTGCTGCTCCCTGCAAAGCCGGGCTGCCAGCTTTGCGCGATGGCTCGTCGTGCAAGCTGTGCAGCTGTGCAACGGGCTGGTGCAACATCCGCCTGGCCCGGAGGCCTCCCATGCTGCCACAGGAGAGGAGGGCAGCCCCGCAGCTGCCCGTGGTGCAGCTGCCTC
>JAPSGF010000066.1:3029332-3156941 GCA_035772895.1 Perdix hodgsoniae | reverse complement strand
TTTTGATTTAGATAAAGAGGGGAAACTTGATTCCAGTGTTGCAAAATCACCTACTGAATATTTCTTATTTTGGAGGCAAATATAAAAACCACGAGTAAACAGAAGCTGCAAAAAAACAGCAATCAGTTTTTCCTAAAACACATATTACTGTTAAAGAGACTCGCCTGGACATTGGAGGTTAAATTCTATCCATCTTACAACAGTGCTACACAGACAGCGGAAAACACTGTATTTGTAAGTCTTTACTGTTTTATTCTATTGTAGAAGGTGTTGTTTATGAACCTTTATGTATAATCTGGAGGCCTAATAAGCAATAATTAAAAAGAATTAAAAGCATTACCAGAAAATACTAACCTCTTCCTCCCGGCTGTGTTCAAATGACCAAAATACTCTGTTCTAATAAACAAGCTAGTGGTGTGTAAATCCCCATACAAGGCACTGAAGGTGCAAAAAGTACAACTCAGTTGGGCTCATACAGCTAAACAGCAGCTATGTTATAGCAACATTATACACTTCCCCAAAGCATTATGGGATAGCATGAAGTCACTCTTCTGCAAGAGAAGGATAAAGAAGACTTTCATTAAAATATCTTCTCCTGTATTGGGCAGGTCAAACCCAGTTAATAGCGTTAATGATCCAGGTTCAGGAAAAGGAAGCAGTTTGAGAACATCCCACAGAATAGGTGTCCCACTCACAAAGTCTTCCATTTTTATTTTTATTTTTAATTTAAGTCTCTTTTTTGCTTTTTAAGGGGAGAGCCCTGCCGCTCGGCTCCCCTTACATCTCAGTGCAGCCTAATCATATGCATGGCCAAAGTCAGTAGTGAGAGCAGAAGGGAGTGGGAGAGCTGGTGAGAGCTACTGTGTCTGTGAGAGCTGGTGTCTGTGCGAGCAGGACTGAACCGTCCATGGCCCCGGGGCTGGGGTTCCACTGTGATGTAGCCATTGATGATACGGATACGGGGAGGAGGGTCAGTGGCACTGCAAGGCAAGCAAAGAAGAACGTCAGTCCAGACTTAGCCCAGAACTGCCTGAAACCCACACAGCAGGACATTGCTGGCTTCTGTGCCCCACTGCCCATCTTGTGGGCACCCAAGATGCTGTGCATGGTCTCTTATACTGGCTCCATGCTCACTAAAGTATTGCACCTAATGGCAGAAACTTGCCTCTCTCCTTTTTCAAGGGCATGGGCAGCTCTCATACATCTGGTGTATACAGAAGCCCTAGCCCTACTAAGTGTGAATCAGACTCGAGGGAGAACATGAATAAGCTGAGGAGGGTGGGGACTGCCCTGAAACACTAGTAGTGCTCAGACTTACCCAAGCAGCCTGATCTCTGCTCCTACACAGGCAGGCAGGTGGGTAAGGTGACAGCTTTCCTAACACTCCAGCTTGCCTTACAGCTAGGCAGAAAATAAGAACAAAACCACTTGTGCTTCAGAGGAGCATCCCTGCAGCAGAATTGCTTAGCTCAGCTCTACAGGAATGAGGCACCTGCTTTCAGCTGAATCCATTATCCCCTACTATACTTCTCTATGTGTGCACCTTAGTCTGGACTACACTCACTCCTTTGCTGCTTGTTCACTTACAGAGGTCAGGAATTACAAAGGGTTTAAATGACATTCCCTAAGAAGAGAAAGAGACCCTGCCAGAAATACTTCCTAAAAACAGAAATGTCATAGGAAAAAGATCACAGTGTCTCAAAGTATCTCTGGTGGTACTGAGAACCCTAGGCTAGTGATGAGCACAAGCTGGGTGAGAGCCTAGAAAATACTATGCTCCCATCACATACTATGCACATGGTGAAGGAGAGGACTTTTACCCTGCAGGCTGCTGATACAAATTGCCCAGAGGAGTGAGCTCCTGCAGTGTTGCAGTGCAAGTTGAGGTTCAAAAGAGATACGAGTCTTCTTTTGGACAATGGATTAAAGCCATGAGTGATGCCAAAGCTACAAGGCTGATGTGCCCTCCAGGGCATCACGGTGCTGTGTGAAAATGAAGACAAATTGTGACAAAGTCAGAAGCAAACCTACCTGCTAAACACAACAGCAGGGTCATATTTCCTGCATCTAGTCCCTAACTGTTGTGCTCTGTTCGTGCCTTATTTTGGCTAACTGCATAAAGCAGGAATGCTTTGGGAAAAGAAAAGCAATTAACATTCTTTTTAAAAAATGGTACCCTTTTGTGTGCAACGGTCCCATAGGAGGTCTGAGCAGAAAAGCCAGCAGGTGGCACAGGAAAGAAGTACAGCTGTTAGCGGGCACATACATACAGGAGCATGAACCAAAGCAATTCAGCCAAATCACAGAATCACGCAGAATCATAGGGGTTAGAAGGGACCTCCAGAGATCATCGAGTCCAACCCCCCTGCCAAAGCAGGATCCCTACACCAGGTCACACAAGTAGGTGTCCACGAGGTCTTCAATATCTCCAGAGAAGGAGACTCCACAACCTCCCTGGGCAGCCTGTTCCAGTGCTCCGTCACCCTCACCGTAAAGAAGTTCTTGTGCACATTTGTGAGGAACTTCCTATGCTGTAGTTTCTGGCCGTTTCCCCTTGTCCTGTCTCCACACATTGCTGAGAAGAGTCTGGCTTCGCCACTCTCCCACACCTCAGATATTTATAGGCCTGGATCAGGTCCTCTCTCAGTCTTCTTAAGGCTAAACAGACCCAGTTCCCTTAGCTTTTCTTCATAGGGGAGATGCTCCAGGCCCTCCACCATGTGGCCCTCCTCTGGACTCTTTCCAAGAGATCCCTGTCTTTATTGTAAGATCACTCAAGCTGCATCTTTCACATTTCCAGGCATGAAGTTATAAATGCAAGGCTCACGCATCAGGGACCTGGGAGCATTCTCGTGACAAGGCACCCAGTGAGATCGTGCAAGCAGGAGCCGGGTGTCCGCGGTGCCACCAGGTGGGGCTGTCCGCTCGGCACAGGGCCGCGTGGGCAGCCAGATGCAATAAGAGCCTGCGCCTGAGTAGGTTTCCAGCTCAAAGGCTCATTTAATTGGTAGAGGACAGAAAAGATTACAAACAAAAAAGAAAGAAGGCGTTTTCTGCTCCCATGTTTATGTCATAGTTTCCTAAGCTGTCATAATTAGCTCTGATTCTACTTCACTACTGTTTTGCACTTTCAATCCAGTATGCTCCCCTAAAACTTCTCCAATTAAGTCACAATAACACATCCTCGAATATTCTATCTCCTGAAGGCACTGAGACTTACTTCAGGGCACCCACTAACGCTCCTAAACTTCACAAGAATAACTGCATATGAAAAACAGAACTTGCTGGTGTTAGGGTGGGAGCTTAGGCTGATAAGGACTCCAAATCATTAGTTGGGGTTTCTGCTAAATAGATTGTCAAGAGAAGCAAATAGCTGGTATCAACTACATTAATAGAAATAAAGGTAGTCTGTGGGCTTTCTCCCATCCCTAGAGACATTCAAGATCAGGCGGGATGGGGCTCTGAGCACCTGATCTCGTTGTGGTGTCCCAGTTCACAGCAGGGGAGTTGGACCAGATGGCATTTAAGAGACCCTTCCAACTCAAATGATTCTGTGATTAAATGTTACAGTAAAACACAATATCAGATGTGATCAATACAACAATTTGTTGAATTGGCATATCTTGGACTGTGCATATGTCTGTCAATGGGCATGCAAACCTCTACGTACATTTGTCTCCCCCTCTCCTCAAACCATGTGCACTTAGTTTGGAAGGAGGGAGGAATGAAAATTGCTCTAGAGAAGAGGGAAAAGAATTTGATCTAAAAAGTTTGGCAAAGGCTGAATGCCTGGAATAGAAAAAAAAAATCAAAAGCTGCTGCACCAGTTTGCAGCCTGCATAAGCACTGTATTACTCAAAGGAGTGGTACAGCTGGCACTTTGGGGACCAGGAAGAAATATGCTTTTGAGAGAGAAAAAATGAACGTAGAAACTTCAGTTTAAGAACTGCAGGTCTTCTCCATCATCTTGACCTTTTTGTTCATTTACAGCACCACAAAAATAACATGTTCTCAACCTGATCATGGCAGAGATATAAGAAGAGCTAGTATCAGGCCTGTGTGTTATTTGACACAAGGTAAACATTAATGTTCACATTCAGCTGCAGATCTAAGTATTACTTGTGAGGGAGAAAGAGTCTTTTTTGCAGGCTGCTGTAATTCCTGTAGGTGAGAAAGCTCTTCTGTGTGAAAACTACCAGGAGGATGTGAACCTTCTCTCCACAACATGCTCCATTCTTTATCTTAACTCAGTCACGCTTTGGGTTGTCATTCCCATTTCCAGATCTCCTGTAAAGCCTCAGGGCTTGCATGTTCTTTAGCACTGGAAGAATACAGATACTAGAAATACTGTATAAATACTGTCCAAATGCAAGGAGCGCACACGCTAGACATGAGAGTTCCCACATATGCAGCTGCTTTTGGGTAAAAATCCAAGAGGCTGTGCATCTACCAGTGGACCCAGTCACCTGTGATTAAGATAGGTACTATGTACTTAAAATCCCTTGAGTTCAAATGCAAAATGTTTTAGGCAAGGCTTCCATTCACGTTATGCCTGATTTTCCACCAACCTAACCCTACAGGAAGAAGCAATTTCATCTCTAAAAGCACAAGCAGCCTTGAGTGAATATCTAAGCAATAATCATGGTGAGGCAGGTCAGATCCTATACCCTCAGAACATACCTAGCTTCTGCAGAAGCTTGGCCTACTTGATTAATCAGTCCAAGCTACAATCCAATTTGCATGCCAAGCCCACCTCCCCTCCCAGCTGTTAGCTACCTTTCTTCAAAGCGAACCCATAGGTCATTGAACTGCCGCAGTCTTTGCTTCTTCTGCTGTTGCTTCTTCTTTTTGTACTTTCTCTCTACCTTCTCCAGCACATCGATTCCATCAGGGAGCAGCAGATGAGGCAAGAGTTCTTCCTCCTCCTCTTTCAGGGTTTGCAATGGCAGTGGGAGCTCCTGGGACACTACATAAGGGTGATGTGCTGGTGAGGACGATGAAAAGGCTAACAAAGTTTTGGGGAGTTTTCCGCTGGAAGAAGGAGGGAATATGGATAGTGTTTAAACGGCTTTGAGGCAGAATCTTGGTACAGATATCATCAGGACACATACAAAACAAATGTTTCCTCCAGATAGAAAAGTATGGTTATTTTTCTGCCTTGTATGTCTCCTATTTCCTCTTCCTGAAATAAATACTCTGATCAAAATATTTGTCTTTAATTAAAAAAAAAAACCACAAACTTTAGAAAAGAGGTAATTTGGATCAGAGATAAAGATGCAGCCTGGCCCAGGGTATAAGAGTAATTGGGAATACCTTTGCAAATCTACAAAGAGATGAAAGAGGAATCATTTTCAAAGTCAGAGGAGGTCAAACCATACTCTTCTAATTTGAATTCCAGCAGAACACAGTCCAGTTGGTTTCTTCCAGCAGTTCCTGTCCTGATGGGGATAAAGGGCAGGGATGGGACAACTAAGGTACATGCTAGTCCTTGATCAGCGACTTTCACTGACAGAGAAGGCAAGCCACAAGCTAGTCCACAGACTATGGTCTTGTTTGCAGAAGTGCATCTTGAAAATGCTTAGAAATTCCTTGGAATTGGAAATGGCTCAGTATACCACTAGGCAATCTTTTGGACCACTTCGTCTGCAAGCAACTGCAAGGAGAGTAGACTAGCAATGGCAGCGTCAAGGCCACTGTCATAGGGTGGGGTGGTAAGAGGAGTAATTACAGCCAATTACCCCAAAGTAGATGTGAGCTTTGCATGCACTTACAGCTAACAGTGAGGAAATAGGAGTCAGGCCTTTAGGTTTCTAGTTGCATTGGTCCCAGATTTAAAAATGTCTGGTTTAGACAGGCAGCATTATCTGAAAGTTCAAAGATCCTGCAGTCAGACTATAAGGGTACACCAGCTCTCTCATGCCAAGTCTGAGAAGCCTTTGGCATGGTCCCTGATAACTTTAAGGCCTTTGACATGGTCCCCATAATATCCTTCTCTCCAAATCAAAAGATATGGATTTGACAGGTGCACTGTTTGATGGATGAGGACTTGGTTACAAGATCATACCCAGATTGTTGTGGTCAGTGGCTCAGTGTCTGAATGGAAATTAGTGACAAGTGCTATCCCTCAGGGATCAGTACTGGGACCAGCATTCTTCAACAACTTCATCAATTACATCAACAGTGGCATCGAGTGCAGCCTCAGCAAGTCTGCAGATGACACCAGGTTGTGGGGTGCAGCTGACACACGTGGGATAAGATGCCATCTAGAGAGTCCCAGACAGGCTCAAGCAATGAGACCAGCAGAACCTCACAAGGTTCAACAAATCCAACTGCAACTTCTGCATCTGAGTTGTGGCAACTCCCACTATCAGTTCATACATCATAGGATGTAAGGATGGCGCACAGCTGTGCTGAAAAGGACCTGCGGGCACTGGTGGAAGCAAGCTCTACATGAGCTAGCAACATGCCCTTACAACCCAGAAAGCCAACTGTATCATGAGCTGTATCAACAGCAGCATAGCCAGCAGGGCAAGGGAGGTGATCCTGCCCCTCTGCTCTGTGCTGGTGAGGCCTCACCTGCAGTACTGCATCCAGATGTAGAGTCCTCAGTACAGAAGAGACATGGAGCTGTTGGAGCGTGTCCAGAGGAAGGCCACAAAATTGTTCCAAGGAATGGAACACTTCTATGAGGACAGGCTGGGAGAGCTGGGGCTGTTCAGCCTGGAGAAGAGAAGGCTCTGGGGAGACCTGAGAGTGGCCTTCTAGTATATCTGAAGGGAGTCTATTAAAAGGAAGAGGACAGATTCTTCAGTGGGGTCTACTGTGAAAGGACAAGTGGAGATGGCTTCATACAGAAAGAGGGGAGATTTAAATTGGATACAAGAAATAAGTTTTTTACAGTAATGGTGGTGAGGCACTGGCACAGATTGCCCAGGGAGGTCATAGAAATTCAAGGTCAGGCTGGATGGGGCTCTGAGCACCTGATCCAGCTGTAGATGTCCTTGTATACTGCAGGGGAGTTGGATTAGATGTCTTTTAAGGGTTTCTCCCAAGTCAAGTGATTCTATGATTCTGTGATCCCAAGAGATCATTGAATCAAGACCCCAGAAATGCAGTTCTAACTCAGTTTAGTGTAGAGCGGATGTTTCAAAGAAACAACCAACTCCACCCTGATTACTCAAGCTGTTTCATAATACTTCAAGAAAGCAGCATCTCCCCACCCATATTACAAGATACGCAGCCTGCATGCAGTCTCCTTTTCAATCTCGGCTTTCCTCACCCACAGTTTTCTTCCTTGTCTGGAACAGAGATTCTATCTCTTTTCATGTTCACAAGTTTCTGCACAAACTTACATACTCAATTCACTCCGTGAACACAGCACAACGCAAACTGATCTATAGATTACTTTATAAAGATAAGAGATGCAGAAGTTTTTTGTTGTTGCTGTTGTTTTTAATAGGACAAAGTTGGAGACTGGATTGGACTGGAACTCAGAAAGGTAACAAAAGGATACAGACCATTGTACAGAAACATGACTTCAGTCAGTGAAGCCTTCCCAGCATTATGGAGTGTTTCTTCTCTGTTCTGTAAAGCCATGGAGAGCAAGAGGCCCAGCATACATGTTTTGGCATGGCTGGTGTTTTCAAGCTAGCTCATCACTGTGAACACATTTCCCTGATAGGCAGTAAAGAAGATCCATCCTGAAAGAGGGTAACTGAGACTGTGGGCTGCAAAATCAAGGAAGAAGTAGATGGAAAATGAAGAGAGTGCAATCTTATTTCCTGCAAGGAGAATCACATGTGGAGAGCTTTATGTGACAGAGACTTGTGCAGAAAGATCTGTGGGCTATTCATTCCACTCAGAATCCTTGTGATTGCCATAGCTTTACTTTATCACCTCTGAGGTGTCACAATACTTCAGCTTTCCTCCACAACATCTCATATCCCCTAACCTTCATCTTCCCTTTACTGACTGACACACATCCTGTTGTCTCTAGGGACATGATGTACCTCTTTAAAGATCCTCTGATTATGGTTCCCTTTATTTTGATTGTAATTCACGTGTCTGTCTTTTTATTTCTGAAAATCTATGAGTGGGCACCACTACTCCTCCTCTACAGGAGACTACCTTATTGCCTGCAGCTTCCTCTACAAAACATATAGCCAGGAGATGCTAAAATATTGCTATAGCCACAGCCAGGACCACCTCTGAACTGCATGGCCAGCTGTTTATTTAGATACCTGCAGCATGGGAGCACCATAAACAACAGATACTCACGTACATAATCTCTTCTGCAGCACTACCTACAGGTGATTGTTCCGGAGACCTTTGATCCGAACTGCTAGAACAGGCATATAAATGCAAAAATGCTCTCACCTTTCTCCATGGATTCTGACGTACTCTTGCAATGGGTATTTCTCCTACCTCAACTGTTCTCCTCCTACAGATCTCACTTGTTTCTTGAAACTCTTTCCTACCACATAATTCAGAAATGTTATCACTTTTTTTTCAAAGAAAACATTAAAATGTTGTTTGTTTCACGTTGCTCCCTCAGTCAGCTTTAAAGTCAAGGCTCCAGGAAAGATCTTCTGTTCAGTACCCCCCAGTAAAGTGTCTGAGATGCAATTCGTGACAAACTGAGTACTTACGAAGGCACAGAAGGTGATGGCTGGACAGTGAACTCTGTTGATACAGTCAGAAAAATCAGGTGGCTAGATTTCCTGAGAAACATTGAAGCCATCTCCGTGATGCATTAAGATCTAGCCTTCCTTCCTACGGTCATCTGCTCTTGATCTTCTTACACATACCTCTTTACAGAGCTGCAGATATTAAAATCATATAACTGTGGAATGGTTTGGGTTGGAAGGGACCTTAACGCCCACTCAGTTCCATTGCCCTGCTGTGGGCAGGGATGACACTCACCAGCTCAGGCTGCCCAGTGCCCAATCCAACCTGGCCTTGAGCACCTCCAGGAGTGGGGCACCCACAGTTTCCCTGGGCAGCTGTGCCAGGGCCTGACCATCCTCTGAGTAAAGGATTTCCTAGAAACATCTAATATAAATTTCTCCTGTTTTAGTTTAAAATAGGTCTCCTTGTCCTATCAACTATGTGCTCATGGAAAAAGTCAGTCTCCATCTCCTTTATTAACTCTCTTAAATACTGTAAGCAGTGAGTTCCCTGGAGCTTTCTTTTCTCCAGGCTGAACAAGCCTAGCTCCCTCAGCTGTTCTTCACGAGAGAAGTGCTCCAGCCCCCTGAGTATCTTTGTGGCCTCCTTTGGACCCGCTCCAATAGCTCCATATCCTTCTTGTGCTGGAGGCACCAAACTTGGACACAGCAATGCAGGGGGGGCCTCAAGAAGGCAGAGTAGAGGGGGATGACCTCCTCCCCCTTCTGCCATGCCTCTGTTGATGCAGCCCAGGATGCTGTTGGCCTTCTGGGCTGCAAGCACACATTGCTAGCTTATGTCCAGCTTTTTATCTCCAGAGAGACTGACCAGGAGGGAAATGGGTACTACAGTGACTCTCAATCACTAACACACTTCGCCTTTTTTTGGTGACACTGGTTAGAATACAGTGCTTGGCTGGATCAACTTAATCCACATGTCCTTTCTTGGGTTTTGACTGTTACTTAAATCCTTTCCTTTTGCCAGTCCCAGAGCCTCTTATCTGTTGCATAAGAAACTGTGGGGGCAAAAGGGAGGCTCTTCCTGCTTCTATCAGAGATTAGCTCTTGTTTATTCTGAAGTATATACTGAGCTCTCTTTAAGTTTTAAGAAGCTGCTGTAGCTATTTTTAGGAATATCTAAACTAAGAAAGTTCTTGAAAACAAAAAAGATGACAAAATTATTATTTTTTTATTACCACCATAAACACTGATACACTGAGTTACCTAGCATTACTTCAGTGTTACAGGATCATTAAGTCTTGTGTGGAAGCACAGTGGCCTTCTCTTTGTCAGATTACCTTCTTGCTGGTGGCAGCAGGGTCAGGGGATGCATGGATGTACTTAAGGGGATGTGTTTGAGGTAGATAATGCTTCAGTGCAAGTGGACAATGTCAGTAACCATAGAAAAAATCTGGCCTGTCAGAATTTAAATTTCACAGTCTGAAAAAGGCAGCAGAAGTGCCGCGAAGAGAAAGATGAAACAATCACAGCAGGAGAAGAATATTTGTTATTAGTTTGCACTGCATCTTACTGGAGCCCCTGGCATAGCACAAGACTCTGCATGTGCCCCTGGACAATCCACATAAAAGAAAAAAGTTCAGTGTTAATCCTAAAAGCCCCTTATCAGAAATGTGAGGAAGGAGGAGCAGAGATGCAAGCACTGAGGGAGGGAGAACATTCCTGGTGCAGAGGATGAAAGGGAAGCAGTAACATAATTGAGATCAAACCTTTTTTCCACTGTGGCCTTTTAGCAGTGCCTCTAGGGAAGAATGGAGGAATGGAGGTATTCTGAGGGATGCAAGGACACTTCTTTGGCAAGAGATGGGGGAGAAGAGCATTGCGGAGTTTAAGCTGGTGGCAGATAGTTCAGAAAGCTTAAGTAATCTTCTGCAGAGTATGGAGATCATTTGGCATTTTATAGTAACTGAGATCATAGAGATAGATAAAGGCACCCACTGATAGGCTGGGGAGAGGCTAAGGGGATAACTCAAAGGACAACTCCAAGACATACCAGAACAGCAAGTATCTTGGCTTATAAATGCAGGAAAGAACACAGGATGTGAGAGCTATCACTTATGGTGGGGACTGACTAGCAGTACTAGCAAGTGGACCCTAGGCAGCCAGATTCAAGGCTGAGAGTAATATGGAAGAATGAAAAATAGCAGTGTAAGAGAAATAATGTGTTAAAAGGTAAGGCAGCTGAACACTTAGGAGGAATGAAAGAACACAGAAGCCTGTGTGGTATGAGACAGTGTCCAGATCTGCTGAACCAAGAATGCATATTCTATGGATCTTAGTTAAAGAGCTAAAACCTTAGAAAAAAAAAATGTTTCTTTTATCCAAAAACATATAGGCCAAACCCAACAAAATCTTGTTTCCTAACTTGCTTTATGGAAAAGTAAGCTGCTTCAGCAAACACAAGGAGCCCAGCTCACCGTTTAACATATTTACAGCTGCTACTACCTCTTCATGACTGTTTACAGATCCACCCTCCCAACAAAAGCTCAGCTACAATAAAGGCATGCATTACTTGCTGATGGCTTGTCCAGCTGGGGTGTGCTCTACATCATACCCTTCTCTCCTCAAAACATCAATCACTGTGTTGTTGCCCATGAAGTGACCTGCAGTTAAGAGAAAAATGAAATCAGAACTTAAGAAACAAAGGGGAAGAGAGAAAAGGGCAGCAAATACCTTCCTGATCATAGAAAGTGTGTCACATTCGGAGCGTGCAGTATTTTATCACTTGACACACCAGAAACACAGAATCTCTAACAAGGGATTGTTGAATCTTTCCAGGCTCTTTTAAGTTAGCACATTCTGCATTACTGAAATACAGGTGTGATTGAAAAGCTGCTTCTCATTGAGTAAACTAGTACATCCTCATGCTTTTGTAGATGTCTTGGTACAGTAACTGTTCAGGAGCAGCAACTAGAGTATAACAGGCAGTGGTTCAAACTGGCCTCACATCTGGCCTCAACATTTGCATCATTCTAGCATCTTTACACCATTAAGAGCGCTAGATGAGATGTCAGTCAACATCGTTAAGAATTTTTAAATGATTAAAAATCCCATAACCACAGAAAACAAAAACAGCACTGAAAGCCATTGACACAGGTCAGCCCTTTGGGTTCTTTCACTATAAGGCACCGGAGAAAAAAAATAATCCAATTCAGTTGTGTTAACAAAAGTTTGGGAAGGATTTCGCTAGCTCTGCTCTAATTCTATGATTTATGGCTCCACTCCATTTTCAGCCAGATGTAGTGGCTGTTCAGCCTGTAATTTGGCAGCATAATGAACAAATGATTGCACAAGTGTATAGGGATTTTGGAGGACTCAATACTCTGCATACTGACTGACGTTTGCAATCACTCTAGCACCTCATCAGACAAGGCTGCTGAGAAGCAACAAAGGCCTTGCATAGGCCCTTATAAATCTAGCTTTTTGAAAACATTTGTCAATTTAACAGCCTAAGTTAATTAAAATTAGGCTTGAGCAAACGCCTTAATAGAGAACTCTCTTGCTTTTATAGATCTAAGTAATACTAACACTGGTACCTCCAGAAAAAGAAAAAACAAACAAACAAACAAACAAAAAAAACCCCACATTTTCTGCTAATATTCTTCATAAATTAAACAACCAGAATGCTTCCAACAGACAGGACATGCATGGAGATAGGAAGCAAAGTACAGTGATTCTGGACAAAGTACTGTATTCAGACACTTACCCAAAGAATTTCTGATTTTTTAGAGCAAAACAAGTTGGATGAACAGAAGCACAAAATTACAGTTTCTCATGACACAACAGCAAAAAGCATATGAAATATCAGCTTAAAGCATGATACTTGGATGGTATCACTTGAGCACAAGTATTTATTACAACAAAGCTTCTCCAAGAGCCTAACAAATTAAAGTAATCTAACTCAAACAAAACTTTTTTAATATCGCAATGCAATATCCACAAAACTCACACCAGATTTTCTCAGCCAATAACTACATTTTCTTCAAACTCCTCAGTCTTAACTTCTGTTTTCAGAAGAAGCAAAGCTTGACTTTGATGTGGACCTAACTTAACACTGCTGGTGCCTGTTGCATGCTAATGTTTCAGCCTCAGGTCCTGTTAATATGTGGAAAGTGAGAATTTTGTCATGTCAGTGAAGAGACACAATGTGGGGAACATTAGTGATGGGAATTAAACTTTGTAAAAAAGTAAAAGTAGCCACTGGAAGTTCAACATTAGGTTCATAAGGCACTGAACTTAGTTGTCATCTCTCACCTTTAACACAGAGGAGAAATACATGCAGCAGAAAAGGGAGAGGTGACTCATTCACCATTCTCCAGGCTCCCATGGCTTCAGGCTTCAGAGAAACTGGCACTTCCAAAACATGATTAGTCCTCTTATGAGAGTGGAATGGGATAACTTGCACACTGAGAAGTGCCTCTCTACAGGTGAGGACTGAAGTAATGCAAAGAGTAAGGTCAGACCAGGTACTCATCTCAGTCAGGCAGCATTGAACAACCTGATTCCCTTCTGCAGTGGCGAAAGGAAGTGCTAAGATTCTGAATTTTTGTTTTCCAAATACAAGCCCTTCAGGAGAAAGGAGACAAGACACAAATCTACATGATAATCTCTAATGATAAACAACTATCCTCGAGCCAATTTAAGCACTTAGGGTCCCACACATTTCAAGAGAAAGCAACAGAACATCTGCTCACATCACACCATCAAATTCACTACCTCCCCTCAATCTTCAGTTCCTGTTGCTCACAGTAGCAGTTTAGACTGGTATTTAGGAAATGGCTACAGCACATGGATGAATCCAATTTCCATCCATGCTCAGATGATCTCCTGAAGCAGAGTCTTCATCTTTTAAATTTGACGCAGTCGTAAAAAAATCTTTTACATCACACTCGTGCAAGCTTTCACAGAGAGCCTTTGCAGTGCAGTAAGTTATGTGTACATAAAAAGGAATAAGGGAGTACTAAAATTGTCTAAAACACAACGGACCAAATGAACAAATTTTGTAAAACACACATGCATATAAATACATACAGGTATGCAATACGAAATTGCTCAGAAGACATGAATATCAGGAACAGCTCAGGTTGGGCACATTAAAGGATTATGAGATGTCAGTGTTTTTCCATCAAAAAGATGGGTTATGCATGCTCCAATAGACAGATCTGGCCTGGGGAGACGAGGCTCAACCTGAATTTGGTATAAAATCAAAACATGATTGAAGGTTGAAGGTTTCAGGTATAAGACCTCTCTGATCTCAGGTAGCACTTTCACCCCTTTTCTGGGCTCTGACATAAAAAGAGCCTAGTGGTATGTGAGAGACCTGATCACCAAAAACAACTGGAAGAAAGATAAGAGAAATTGACCCTCCTATCAGGCAGCTAGAATGTAAGGGAGAATTAGCCCAAAGCCATATGACAAGGAGTAGGCCTCTTTCACCTGTTTTCTGTTTTAGCCTAACATGCTTGAATGCCCCTCTAAAGAAAAGCCCCAGGCCCTGTCCCAACAGAAGGCCTACTCTTTTCTTTCTGTACACAGGCCTGCATTATCCTCACACCACTAGGTGAAGAGATGCCTCTAAGAGGTCAATTTAGCTAGGCAGGGGGGTGGGGAGCCAAGAATCTCTATTCTTCTATTTTCAAGCTCAAAGCAAAACTAAGAAGCTGTTGTGTGATCAGCTCAGCCATGCACTCTACTAAGTGAGACCTCTGCCTTTAATCTGCATTGAAAGGAGATGGCCTGCAGGGATCGCAATAAGCAGTATGCCAGAACACCATGCTGTGAGTCTGACCTGTGCTTGCAGACTGGTCTGTGTCCTCACATGTGCACTGAGCACTCCTGAACTCCCTCCAAAGCAATACCTGATCTTGCAGAACACAAGCTACAACTGTTGTCAAAGATTACTCTGAAACGTGGGTCTCTTATTTGCAGCTTTTACTACACAGGGACATTTTCATCTAGGCAACTGCTAGCTTTACTGGTTTCAGCAGAGACTTCTGAACTCAAATTTCAGCAATTGCAAGTTTTTAATGCTTTCAAACCTCGCCAAATGAACAAGGAGAGCCTGCACAAGAGAAGTTCAATTTCTGTTCCAGACTTTTTACTTTTCATATATTTTAAAATTGAAGAAAACTGTTCTCTGAATTTCAAATAAATGCTTCGGTTCGAGATGATATACTAATTTCCTATTCCCTCTTTTAAAGCCATGTAAAAGGGAAGGCCCTAAGAATACAGAATTCTTTATGTCTGCTGTGTTTTCCTTAGTAGAAAATCTGTAATTCCAAACTGCACCACATGCAGGCCAGGAACTCAAGATACAGCAATGCCCCAAGACAATAAATCACCAGGCATGCATATAAAGAAACAAAATGCTTGTTAGGAAACCTGATCTGAATTGCTGCTCTTCAAGAAGTGGTGGGAACAGCTCCAGCATAAGAACAGAACAACAAAGCCACAAAATGGTAGAAGTTATTCTAGCCACTGGGGCATGCTAAAGCAGAATGTTTCTCTCTTTGGTAGGCTGGGAGTTCTCAGATGGTGCCAGAGACTACATGGGTTGCTGAAACAAATATTTTCAATACTGTTTTAGATGTACAGCTCTTACAGTAATTTCAGAGCAATTAGAAATATTTTAGAATAAGCTTCCTAGAAATGCCTGTGGGAAAGATCACCTGCTATCCACTTTCCTAGACTGCTTCCAAGAATGGCACAGATTTGATTAAAATGCTTCAGAACAAGACACCTGTAGGTGGCTAGATTAAAGTTACTGACCTGAGGAAAAGGCATCATATGAGGCTGCTGACTATGCTATACATGAATAAAAAAAAAAGAGAAACTTCAGTAAAAATTATCACTTGACTGTGAGTCACAAAGGACAGCAGCTTGTTCATCTCACTTTCTGTGAGCCTTTCACTGCAGTACTCTTCTCTTGCTCTTTCACAGGTGGACACCTTACAAAGCTAAAATGAGTTCCCACTAAACACTAAACACAACTGAGTAGGTAGAAAGTACTCCCTTGGTCAAATAGTCAAATAGGTCCTGCTAACAGAATGGTGTCCTCAGGCAAGAACCATTACAGGCAGATTTTCTTCATCCCACTCCACGGTCTGTTATTTTCTGACAAGATCTGAATTGGGTGAAACAAAATCAAATCTGCAGAAATAAAAGAATGCTTCCCAAATCTTAATTAATATTAACCTTTTGGCACATGGCCAGTGAATACCTCATGCTCTTTCAGTGACAAGCAAAGTCCATTTTTCAAACATATCACCAAATGACCTGGCTTAGCTCCCATTGGACTAAATGGGCAAAGAGGGAGAACACAATCAAGCACAGGTTTTACTGACAGATTATCTGAAGTAATCATAGTACAGCATCAAAGTAAGAGAGTCCTCAGCTTTGTGTACCCATATTACCACCAAACTTAGTTTCTAAGAGATGCCATGCAAAACTGAAAGTGGCTTTATATTGTGGAAAAGAATGCTGTTATCCACTAAGCAGAAATAGGAGGAGTTGTAGAGAGTGATGAGGTCTGTCCTGAGCCTCCTCTCCAGACTGAACAATCCTGGTTCCCTCAACCACTTCCCATAAGACTTGTGTTTGATACTACTGATGGGTGCTACTGATAGAAAGAAAAGATATACCGTAAACATACACTGAAAGAGATCACAGAATGATAGAATTGTAGGGATTGGAAAAGACCTCTGGATGTCATCAAGTCCAACCCCCTGCTAAAGCAGGTTCCCTACAGTAGGCTGTACAGGAAAGTGTCCAGGCAGGTTTTGAAAATCTTCAGGGAAGGAGACAACACAATATTTCTGGATAGCCTGTTCCAGTGCTTTGCCACCCCCACAGTAAAAAAGTTCTTATTTGTGTTCACATGGAACTTCCTGTATTCCAGTGTGTGCCCATTGGCCCCTGTCCTGTCACCAAGCACCATCAAAAAATCTTGGGCCCATCCTCTTATACCCACCCATTAGATACTTATAAGCTTTGTTAAGATCCATTCTCAGTCTCCTCCAGGCTGAACAGCTCCCAGACTTTTCTCATATGGGAGATTCTCCAGGCCTCTCACCATATTTGAGGCCCTCTGCTGGACTCTCTCTAGAAGTTCCCTGTCGGTCTTGAATTGGGGAGCCCAGAACTGGACACAGTATTCTAAATGGCACAACAGAGTGCCTCCCTTGATTGGCTGGCCATATTCTTTTTAATACATCCCATTCAAACTATCCTAGAAGATGTAGAAAAGAAAAGCACTTATCCTTGGTGTTCAGAAATCCAGGGAGAAATTTCACCATTTTGCTCATACATACACACGTGTATACCTTTCAAGGAAAAGCTGGGATGCAGACTACTGAGTAATTTTAAAGCAGACAGTTGTCTCTCCAATGTAAAAGCCCACAGACAACACACACTTCTTCCTTCTATCAGTACTTTTCAAGTAATTAAAAGTTCAGGTATAGGAACACGAACCAAAGCTTCAAAGGCACGGTACTTTTTAAAGTGCAATGCTGTCAGGAAAAGGAACTGAGGAAAATTAAAAGTGTGGCCATGGTCCAAACAGTGTTGTAAGGCGTAAAGCCTCCCCACTTCTCAGGTGCAGGAGCAAAAGTATGCTGCATCATAATTCTGCATATGTATAGGTCAAATCCAACGCAAGCAGCTGTCCCATGCCCTCATCTTGCTGAGAATGCATAGTTCCAAACATACTTGTCATGGTTTTATGATTTTTGGTTATCAGTATTCCACATCATAACATCATGTAATGCACTGGGGGTTTGCCTGTTGATGCTCAAGTTCTGGGTGTCTGTCTGGAGGAGAAGAACAACTACCTTCCCCAAGGGGCTTTGCGGTCAGCGAGGAGATGTAAGGAGATGGCAAGGTCACCTGATGTTCTCTTCTTTGCCTGCGCATCTCCGTCTGCTTTTCTTCATCAGCTCAACTGGACTGCACTTCTCACCTCAGTGTTGTGGTGACACCTATCCACCTTTCGCACACACTCTCTCTGTTATTTTATTTTGCTGATATTTACTATATTTTGTAAATCAGTTTGTTTCACCTCAGATCGTTGCTGCTGTTTTCAATTATTTTGGGGTCCCCTGTTTCCCTTTTCCAGAGGCACGGATCTGTGGATCCCTCCACCCCGCTGGTCACGGAACCGGGCTGAACAGGCCCGTAAACCGTTGACAATACTCCTCTTTGTCATTGTCTGTAAGCTGATATATTGCTCCACAAATGTTGATCTTGAGGTTTTACTCATCTATGTCCAGAAGATAAAAAAAACGCATTATTTCCTTCACATCCCCTTTTCAGTATAACATCTTCATCAACTGTACTTCACTACTCTCGACCCAGGTGGGATTTCCACTGATTATAAGGCCAAATTTTAATCAAAGTTAACATAAGGAGATTTTTTTCAGCATCATATGATACGCTTTGTAAAAACAGAGTTACACGAAATAGCTTCTGTTCAGGTAGCCTTAGCCATGAAGTCTCCATCTATGATGGCTTTTACTAGGAGTTTTCTACTACTGAAGCCCTAGCTTCATTAGGCAAGGAGAGTTATGTAGCCGATTTTGTTAGCAGGTAGCATTACTTTACACAATAAAGGAAGCAAATACCAGTGCTATGTCTGAGATACACCTCTCACAGTCATGTCTGCTACTGGACCTGCTCCTATTCCACACAGGGGATTCCTTTCTTCCAGAAAAAGGTATTAAGGACTTGAAATTCCACAAGCTTAAAAACACATTACAAGATGAAAGACTCCCTACTGTTGCTACCAAGTAAAGGTAGTAATGAGTACATCCCAGCACAGAGAAAAAGCTGATGGTCACCCAACTGTCAGTACATGAGCAGAAAGAACGCACAGCTGTTTCACCTGGTTGATTTTGACAGTTCCACTCATATGTTCAGAGATTTGCAAAAATGCAAAGCTTCCCTTGTGTCAGAGATGTCAGGATAAATGCCCTTTATGTGAACCCCGGAGCTTTGGATCCTGTCTCCACAAACTATCTATGCCCTTTGGGGTTGTTGTTCCAATGAACCCTGTCATTAGCATTTTGCAGGCTCAAAGAAGTTACTAAGGAAAACAGTCTCAAAGCTTCAGGCCTGTATCTGGCATTCTCAAATTACAGAGGTATAGGCACACCTTCAGGGACTCGGCCTTTCCGCTCTCCCAAAGAGGCTAAAATGATGCTGCATTCCAAAGACAGAAAAAAGCGGGCAATCAGCAAGTCCTTTGTGCCCAGGGAGAAGTAAGGTGATCTGAAACAGCTCATTCAATCTGTTTTATCACTATTTCAGCTACCTGCTCCTCCCCCCATTTTTGTCCTCTTCCAGGATCTGCCACGGTTCAGCTCCACCTGCATTTTTTTCTGAGCTTCCTCATTACATATTTCAAGTCCTTTACACAAGGCGTGCATATGTTCATGTTTTCTATGCATACCCTCATCTCCAGTTACAAATATGCTGATGCCAGGCTGAAGTTTCCATGTTAGTTTCAGAACTCCCACTGAATTTCAAGGGCAAACGATATGCCATTTACCCTGATTCTTTAGGTATAAACAACTGCTTAGCCGGACTGAGACATCCTGAGATCAGCACTGTTAATTATTTTGTAAATACTGGTAACAGGTCTTTTCTCCATTCTTGTACTTTCCAGAGACTATAAATACACCTCCTCTTGCATAATTTCCCATGCAAAAAAAGTAAGACAGAAGAGAAATAACAAAAATAACAGCAAACAGTTTTACAAGAGAATGACATCACCTTAAACAACATTCAATACAGAGACTCAGAACAATTCCAATTTGTCCTGGGGAAGACGTTTTTTTTGTTTTGTTTTGTTTTGGTTTGTTTTTTTTACCGGTATAATTTTGAATTTTTGGGATGTAAGAAACAAAAGAAAAAACAACACGTACGTCCATCTGTGCAATGCTCTTGGCTCCTAAGGCTGCCAAATATCCTTCCTGAAAAACACCTTTCTATGATGGAATGATGGCATTGGTGGACAAGGGAAAGGCGACCGCTGTCATTTACCTGGACTTGAGCAAGGCCTTTGACATGTTCTCCCACCGCATCCTTATCTCCAAATTGGAGGGATGTGGATTTGATGGGTGGACCACTTGATGGATAAGAAATTGGTTAAAAGGCCACAGACAGAGGGTGGTCATCAGTGGTTCGATGTCCAGGTGGAAGCTGGTAATGAGCGGCATCCCTCAGGGGTCTGTCTTGGGACCAGTGCTCTTTAACATCTTTATCAGTGACATCAATGACAGAATTAAGAGCATCGCAAGTTTGCTGATGACACCAAGCTGAGTGGTGCAGTTGACACGATGGAAGGAAGGGAGGCCATTCAGGGGACCTCAACAGGCTTGAAAGGTGGGCCCGGGTGAACCTAATGAGGCTCAACACAGCAAAGTACAAGGTCTTGAATTTCAGCCAGAGGAATCCCAGGCATCCATTTACAGACTGGAAGGAGTCCTTGAGAGCAGCCCTGCAGAGAAGGACCTGGGGGTCTTGATAGACGAAAAGCTTAACAGGAGCCGGCAGTGTGCTCTTGCAGCTGGGAAAGCAAATGGTATCTGGGATCCATCAGAAGAGGGGTGGCCAGCAGGGAGAGGGAGGTGATTGTTCCCCTCTACTGCCCTTGTGAGGCCCCATCTGGAGTACTGTGTCCAGTCTGGAGCCCCCGGTACAAGAAAGACGGAAAGCTGTTGGAGAGGGTCCAGAGGAGGGCCACAAAAATGATCAGGGGGCTGGAGCACCTCTCCTACAAAGATAGGCTCAGGGAGATGGAGAAAAAGAAGGCTGCGAGGTGACCTCATTTCAGCCTTTCAATACCTAAAGGGAGCCTACAAATAGGAGGGGAACCAACTCTTTGAAAGGGTAGATAACTGCAGGACAAGGGGAAATGGTTTTAAGTTGAGGGAGGAAAGATTTAGGTTAGATATGAGGGGAAGTTCTTTACTATGAAAGTGGTGAGGTGCTGGAACAGGCTGCCAAGAGAGGCTGTGGATGCCCTGTCCCTGGAGGAGTTCAAGGCCAGGTTGGATGGGGCCCTGGGCAGCCTGGTCTAGTATTAAATGTGGAGGTTGGTGGCCCCGCATATGGCAAGGGGTTTGAGATTCATGATCCTTGAGGTCCCTTCCAACCCTGGCCATTCTGTGATTCTGTGAAATAATTGAGCAGTCACCCCAAATCCCAAGGACTGCCTCAAAACCTAGGCAACTTGGAGGAAGCCATCTGGTTGACTTTGGTATGTGATCCCATGTGCTCTGTTTTCCTTGTCCAGAGGCAACTGCTCTTATACAATGATGCGCAAATCCTTAAAGGTGACTCAGAGGTGACATCTGGGCTGCATACAATTTCTTCATGAATAGGAGTAGAAAGGGAGGCAGTGATCTTTCTAGTGACCAATGATAGAAGCAAAGAGCTTAAAGCTGTATCAGGGGAAGTTCAGACTGGATTTTAAGGAAAAGTCCCTGACTGAAAGAGTGGTGACGCACTTTAACAGGCTCTCCAAGGAAGAAGTCATGGGCCCAAATTTGTTTGGGCAAATATTATCATATATATATATGATATATATGTGATATATATCATATATATATTAGCATATATCATATATATGGTTTAATTCTTGGTTTCCCCAGTTTATAGTCAGAAGTTGGACCCGATGGCCCTCATAGTTCCTATCCAACACAGTATATACTATGACTTTATTCTATGATTTATTCCGTTTCTTCTTGCTGGATTCCATGTTAACTATCTGAGAGTTAACTTCAGTTTAGCGAGTATTAGTTGACTCAAATGATGAGAGGAAGACAACTAAGGTCTGAAACAACTCCTCATATCTTTAAGCTAGGTCCCTGAGAGGCAGTAGGCCTCCCGTGTGATCGAGCAGGACTTATCTCAGTGGTGCACATAGAAGTGGTGCAACTCCTCATATCTTTAAGCTAGGTCCCTGAGAGGCAGTAGGCCTCCCGTGTGATCGAGCAGGACTTATCTCAGTGGTGCACATAGAAGGACAAGAGGCAGTGTACAAGAGGATACATGGAAAATTTCACTTAAACATAAGGAAAAGCTATTATACTATGAAAGTGGTTAAATACTAGAATAAGTTGCCCAAAGAGGTTATGGAGTCTCCATTTTTGGAGATGCTCAGAATCTGACCATATGCAGGCAACCTGGTCTAAATGACCCTGCTCTGGGGAGTTGGACCAGATGATCTCCTGCCAGTCTCAACTATTCAGTAAGCAGGCACCCTTGTAATTGATCAAGTACAAGTGCTAGAACTCTGCAGTATAGTGGAAATATGTAGCCCTAGCCTACCTATGTCAGTTTGCATCTCTGGATAAACCATAAACCTATACTGCTATTAAAGTGGCTGATAATGGATTAAAAAATGCCACCAGTCACTTTGGTTAAGTGTTCAAATCTTGAATCCTCTACATATAATTCAGAGAAATTAAAAATGAACACAGAAGAAAGTCTATATAATAAGACTATAAAATTATAGGTGGCTTTATCCCCAAGTTCTACGGGCAACAGTAAGTCTGGTTTGTTACCTCTAAAGGTTGTCTAAGTATAAAAAGCCTGTCCACAGTTAAGACAAAATCCTTATTGAGTCTGGTGGAATTACCTGCACCCTCTGTACATACATTTCTGTAATTCCCACCAATGGACTTGAGAATTTCCATGTTTCCAGTTTGGCCAAAAGCAAAGATTTTTTGATTGTTTCAGCATAATCTGTTATTTTTTTCTTCTTTATTTTCATTTAAACTTAAATTACTTCCAAACAAAAATAGTTCCAGAAGCATATCCTGATTGTGAGGTGTTTTAAACAGAACATAGGTGGAACATGCATTACCTATTGAAATCTAGTAAGAACTTAAAATACTTTGGGCTAAACAAGGAAACCTACTTCAGTGCAAATTGCCACATATAATTCCACGTAAGAAATAAACATCTGTAGTCATGCAGATAGATGAGGACCTGAAAGGATGTATTAGATTTTCTTTCAAAATGCATCACTCATCTCTAACATGCATTAAGCCATCTGGCATATAAAATAAGGAATTGGCCTTGTCTGATTTTCTTTCAGTTATAATAAAAATGCCAAGAGTATTTCATACATTAGGAGGTATTTGTAACACCTCAGACATCCAAAAACCATGACCTTGTCTGGATACAATTGACGATAGAAGTGTTTTTTCAATGATGTTTGATTAAGAGAAAAAATGAACTTTCATTGCAAAAAGCATATCCCTTTTAAAGACAAATAAAGTGCTGCTGAAAAATCTGGTTTAGCCATAAACCCTTTGAAATCCTACTACTATTTAACACAATCTTGTTATATAATTTATCAGTCACTGCTGGGAGATATTTTCTTCACTTATGGCCAAAAGAAGGAAAATCACAATGCAGTAATTACTCCTACAGTCTTACTCTATTCACTTTTTCTATGTTCTGCTGCCACTCATTCTAATTTGTCCTGTGCTACCACATTCTTGGAGCCTTTTTCCAGTAATTGAACATAAGCACAATAATCAAGCAATGCTCAAAACTTGGCACAATTTGTTAATTCATCATTTGCTGGCACCAAAATAAATCTTCCATAGAATCACCTATCACACAGCAATCTGGATAAGTAAAAAACTACACTAGCCTGCTGGAAAACCAAAGCCTGCCCTCAAATTTGCAAGGTGGGCTCAGAAAATCTCAGAACTATATAGAAATTGATTTGTTTCCTGCATCATATTCTGTCATATTACTTACCTAATTTAGGCAATTAATACAAAACAAATGAAGAAATCCAGATGCAAACAAACAAGGAGATAATGAAGAACTGTCCTGTTAAAAGCGGGTTCCTGCAACAGACTTCTTGCTCACATGTATCCACACATATTAGTATTTAATTCCCCAATGTAAAAGGGGAAGGGGGAGGCTGGCAGTACCTTTTAGAAGAGTATTATAGAGTATTATTTTTATTTAGAAGAGCAGATGAGAATAGAGGCCAGTCTAGTAACAAAGCCAGAGTGTAATTACAGACAGCTTCAGAGCAGATCTAGAGTCCCCAGGGAAGACAGTGAACCTATCTGGATTCAGAAGTATGCTGAAAAAGCATACCTGGTGACTGGAAAGCAAGCCACATGCACATTAGCCACTGATCATATTCACGTGGGCTCAAGACTCCAGGAGTAATGCAGCAGCAGAATGCTGTGCAAATCTTAACTCTGCTTTACTAAAATAGGCAATCAAAGGACTGTTTGTCTTCAGTTGATGCAGATGACACTCGGGACAGATGTATATGCTAATGAGGGATTTCAGATCAATAGGGACAAGCATTAGAACCACATTAGGTACTGGAGTATACAGCAAAGCCCTAGCCTTAACTCAGAGACCAAGATCTACATAAGCTGTGCCTAATTCCTGACAGGGATCTGCACAGAGCAGAGTGATACCGTAAGAAGATAACACATTATAATCTTCACGCATGCCTTAACATTATCAGTCACATGTCATTACCTCCCTACTCTCACACACAGGGCTCTTGTTATGTTATGTTTGTAACCACAACTCCCTCCTGCAAGTGAGGACATTCTCACAGACTTCAAATAGAAATGTTTTTACACTCTTCAAGTAAATGTTTTCCTTACCATGCCTAGATCTTTCATCCTAACCAAAGCAGTAGCCACTGAAACCAAAAAACATCTCATGGATCCAGATAACACTTCCAGTTCTCCCTGTCTCCTAAGGACCGTATAATTAATAGTGGACAAAATGCAGTAACTCTATAGAATCAGAACTTGCCTGGATCCTCACTTTTTCACTTTCTTGGAGCTAGAACAAAAGAAGACAGTCATGGCAAACCAATCCTTTTCACACTCTTCATACATTGCTAGTCTAAATCATGTGAGTTAACCTTACCAGGCTGGATATGCCACTGCATTTGCCTATGCATTCCTGCTGGCTGCTAAGAGCCAGATGAAGTATTTTTTTCCTAGATGAGAAAATGTTCTGCTCCAAAATAGACAAAATTCCCTTTAGCTGTGAAAGTACAGTGAAGGAGGTAATGTTCTGCAGTAGAAAGAGAAAGGTGAAAGCATGCCTCTCTCCTTCCATTTATAGGGTCTCTTAGTTTCAGATCCTGTGGCACATTATTCTTTTCGATGGAGTCTTGAAAGGTTTATTCAGTTACTGGTGTGACCTCTTACTACCTTTCACCTCAGCTCTGTACTTCTGACATTCTACCTTGGTTGTCAAGAGTCTATGAGTAACAGCTTTCATGTAAGCACTACACTTGTTTCAGTATCAATGACTGTGTACAAGAAAAAAACAAAAACAAAAACAAATCTGAAACTATTAAATTTTGTAATCAATGCATAGCGCAAACTTTATGCATACTGGAGAAAGCATTCCTAATATTACACAACTCTCAGAACAGAGCTGTGTCTTGTGTCCACCACAGAAAAAGTACCGATCCTTCTCCAAACCAAGGCAAACACTTGTGCTTCTAATGGATATGGAAAGAATGTGATTAGTTTGAAGATCACCTCAATCACATACCAGCTCCAAATGCAAAAAAGAAGCTCTTGTCAGGGTATTCTTCCAGCAGGTCCTTCACCCTCCTTCCCATTCGCTCATTTCGCTTGTAGATGAGCTCCTGACGGAAGTAGCTGTCTATTTCTTGGGCAGTAATACGCTCATGGGCTGGCAGTGTAGCATTAATGAAATTTGGGACCTAAGACAGAAAGAAACAAGAAGTCCTCAAAAAAGGGCCATTTATTTCAAACAGCCAGCACACACAGGCATTTTGCTCTACCACTGAACGTGGCAATAGCTTTGTTTCTTAACACACATCCAGTAGGATAGAACTCAAAGAGGGCCAAAAAACAACTCTACAGACTTATACTGATGCATAATGCCCTTTCTCTCAACACATCCTTTCATAAGTGAGCCAGACTATTATCATTATGTTATGCATAGTGAATAAATACTCCTACTTTTCCACACCATTGATCTCAAGTCCTGACTGTTTGGCTGAAGAAAGTATTTGTCCCTGGCTATCTTTAGCTATGTAACTCTTCCTGAAATTACCATGGGTATGACATAATTATAATTACACTCTTCTAGGAGAGTTTGACTGGTTTCAGACCCTTGGGGCTGTCAAAAAAGTAAGTGCGCGCTCTTAACTAATTAACATAAAGATCCCAAAATTTTCAAAAGGAAGGAGGACCAGATTTTGTCAGAAAAGGCAATTTAACCAGCTCTAGTTTTCCTGTCATCACGGTATCTTTTCAAATGCTGTGTTCATCTTCTGGCGCTCCCAGGACAGCTGTAGCTGCAACCTCTTGCAAGTAGAGAGAATTGCATGTTCTGAGTTGCAGCCACCATGGAATTTTCCATAAGTAGCTTTGGACATTGCAATTACAGAGACTGCTAAGAAAAGGGTCTGCAAGAGGGAGCTCCTGGGGAAAAAAAGCCACTATGCCAGGTACTTTCCTTTGCAAAGATGCAGCACCTGCTGAGGTTCTGACTCATAGTCTATCACCACCTGCTGCAAAAGGGTGTTTAGTCTGCAATGGGACATCTACTAGTCAAGCACAGGGTCATATACAGAGACAGAGTTCTTAAAAGTGTAACCTGATGAAATCTCAGACTATTATTATTCAACTCAACTGCCCTGGGTAGAGGCCTCTTATGTAAGAAAAGGCATTTGCTTCTTAAGAGACATGCGTGCCTTGGCAAGAGCTGTTCTGTCCAAGACCCTCAAGGCAACACCAGCTGTCTGCAGCCCACGACACTCCAGCAGAATAGTGATGTAGCATCTGTACGTTGTTACAGCGCTAACCTCCTTTGAGAAGCCCTTTCAAATTTATGAATGAAATGCACTGTGAAGAGCTAAGCATTATTAATGACCTGGCTGCCAGCATTGGCAGGCTGAAGGATGTACAGGACAGGGAGGTAAAACACACGTGCAAAGCGTACTGCCAGAGAAGCAAGGGTTAGTATGATGGTATTTCTAGCTCTGTAGCACTGCACCATACATATCAAAAGCCTATAGGAAAACTGATACTCCACAGGGAGAGCTCAGATACCAACAGACACTTTGTCAGCACTGACAGGGTAGAGCAGCATTTTCACTGAAGTGCATGAATTGCCAGGCAGTACCTCACACACACGAATAAAGAGAGGCCTGATGTCTCAGACTGAGCCTAACTAATCTGATAGCCCCAGCAGGCCAAATTGGCCCTTGCTGGGCATTTTCTTGTAGTTTCAAGATCAGAGCATTGCATTCCACTGCGCTGCTTGGGAACCATTTCCGTAAATGAAGTCTGTGAGGCCTCTGAAGTTTTCTTTTCCTTGACATTCAGTCTAAATCTGTCTTTTTTTTTCATTCTATTTATCTTCTCTGGACTTTGTCTATAATATGCAATCATACTCATAGGGAAAACTGAAAAGCTTGCAACTTGCCCAGCCTTACGCATGTGTAAAAGTCAAGAGATCAATTCTCTATCACTGTTTGCACAAAAGTCTGCTTCTGCTCTATGTTGGTGCTATGCTTGATCCTACCCAAGTTAGCACAATCCAAAGGATACCTAGGAAAATAAAGTATTAACTCAGAGCTTTGATGCTAAAGCAAACATGACATTCGTCCACAAGGAAAAGCCAGCTGTGCCTTTGCTGTTTCTATGCGTTAAGATGGTAGTGAGCTCGTGCAGGCTCCTGGAGGAGGAGACGCAGGAAGCAGACACACTAGAGAGCCAGTCAGGTGTCTTTAGCCCCTGCCTGCAAAGGGCCTGCCTGCCTGAGGGGACACAAGCGAGACAGGAGTTAGCGCTACTGGGGTATGTGCACAGTACAAGGGCTGTGGTGGCAAGACTCACTTGAGAAGTGTCATGGTTGAAGATGATAGAGCTGAGGTCTCCACAGTTGTAATGCTTGATAAGATCTTCTGTCGTATAGGGGATCTGGAAACTGCCTGCTCGGAGGCTCTCCTGCTGTAAGAGAGTCTGATTCAAAGCAAAGATCACCTGGGGGAAGGGAGAGGGAGGAAAAGACAGAGTTCCTTGTGAGTTCTTGTGAGGCTCCTTGAGGTGGTCTCAGACACGCAGCTGGCCTCTGAGAGCTCGCCAAAACTGCTCCCACTCAGAGAACCCTAATCCACATTTCACCAACCCAGGTTTCCTCCAGATCCACAGCTATTTGCACATCAGGTCCCACAGAACTAAGCATAGAAAATCAGCACGTAACTCCATGTGGTTTTGCCTGCAGTATGATCACAGGCAAAGATACAAAAAGATAGAAAAGTGCACATTGGGGTGGGAAGGCCTTCTTTATTTCTCCAGTCCTTTGAAGGAAGGGCACTCCTGCACCCCTAGACAACAGTATGCCTGCCTATACAGAGGTCTAGGCCGAACTGGTTCCTATCCCTACAACTCAGATAAGCACAGATTGCTCTTGTCCATCCCTTCTTCCTTATCCAGAAAACACTTTTCACCTCGTCACATGGTACATCCTCCCAACCCTCCATCCCAGGAACTGTCAGAGTGGCTGGCAGCACCTTCCCCATAGGCACAGTCTGGGGACAGCAGCCCCTGGGCAATGCTCCCTTCTCCTCCTCGCTGATTGCATTCCAGGAAAATGAATGCTCTCACTCCCTATGCCTCAAGCTGCGCATACACCAGAACAAGGACCAGAGTAGTGTCCTACCCTTACAGGATGACAGGAGTCATCTTCAGATGTTGTTGTGCCTCTGCCACTTAGTGGTGGCCTCTGGACGTAACCCAGAGAGCTGCCACCCCAATGCCTCTTGCCACGAGCACACACAGATCATCAGTGCTTGACAGGCAAAAGAAAGCAACAAGCTTTCATGTTACCTACTAGCTTATAATCATTTATTTCTAGAACAAGTCAGCTGAGGGATGTCTGATGAGGTCTTCAAATGCAATTCAGAATTATTTTTGGGAGGGTTATTTTCCAAGATGAGATGACACTGTTCAGTGTGATGATGACTATATGGAATTCACTTTTCCTGGAGACTGGCTTCAAATACCATCCAAAGCAATACGGAACTGGAGTGCCAACATGAAATTCACATATAAGTGAACACATTCTTTGTGTACTCAGATTGTGTGAACAAACCTTGGGTTTTGAGGACAGACAGGGTAGATGTAGGAACAAATGGGCACAATTCCCTCCTTCCTAGGAGGGAAGCCAGAATTGCAAGACAGAAAAGTACACAGAACTTGAAATCACAGTCCCTACTACAGCTAAACATGCCCTTGTGACTTCAAATCACCGTGTATTGAGCCAAATATGTAAAGCAAAATTTAATGCTAATTCCAGAAGTGTTCTCATGAATAGAAATGTTCACTCCCATCTCACATGTTTAGAAAGGGCGAGAATTCATTATACTGGTGCAAACTGCACCTCACTACAAGAATATCTTAAAGTGGACGCTAAGGAAAGTTACATCAAATTAACCAGTGGTGATATTACAAAGGACATTTGCTTTATTTGAAAGTAAATTAAGTAAAACCAAATGGAAATTGTTTTATTTCAGGACATAAGTTTTCATGGAGGCTGGAGTTGATTGTACTCTGAAGTCACTGTTTTCCATTTGTTTGGCTTCAGCTCCCACACAGAGAAGCTCTAATGGCTGTTAATGACCAGATGAGATTCACTGAGGCAGAAGCCAAATCTATGCTGAAAATGTAAGGAAGGCTTCTACAGCCAAGACTGTGAGGTGACATGAGGAAAAGCTCCTATGTCCAACCAGTCCAGCCAAAAACACTTCTATGAGGATGGCTTATTATGTGGGTAACTTGGATTACTGTAGCAGCAACCATTGGGATAATTTTGCCATTCAAGCAATATGGTCCTTACTAGATTCTGCAGCCTTTCAAACAATTACCAGATTGTTCCTATGAGTGAGTGGCAGTAAGACCTGTAAAGAGTTCCTCTGCTGGTCAGGCAGCTCTGTCTCAATGCACAAAAGAGGCTTTGCAATCTTTACAGTTTCTTTCTTAATTCAGAAACCAGCAGAGGGTAGTCATCATCTGTGGAGAAAACACTAACTTGCTGGATGAAGCATTAAAAAAAAAGCAAACCCTCCTCTCTGCTGTACTCTCACAGACTGAGCTCCTGCTTTTGCTTTCTCTGGGCTGCTCGTCTGCAGGCTACACCCTGCTCCCCACACAGCTCTTCCCTACAGCCTCATTTCATGTTTTAGGGGAAACAGATTCAGTCTCTCCCCTCCACACAGTCTCACCCACCTAGCCTGAAAGGCAGCAACCAGGTAATTTCACAGAGGCACCTTTCTTCCTCATGTCCATTCACCAGCAATAAAAAACCTGCACACAGTAAACTGCAGATGGCTGAACAGATCTGCCTTAAGGGTGCATTTAAAACTGGAATGACTACCTGCAGATATGAAGGATTACTGCACACATTTACATGGGAATAGCAACAATGCACTCCCACAACTTTCAAATTTCCAGGCCTTACTGCTGACAAGACAAAAACCTTTGACAGATCTCCAGACTACAGTAAGGGTATTTTTCTGGTGTGCACATGGAAAACTTGTAGAAATCTCTGGACACATGTAGAAATCTCAGGATTGTAGCAGCTGAAGGACTTGCCTGCCAAATAGGGAAGACTCTTCTTCGTGAGGTGCTTCATGTTTCACATCAAAAAAACAAATGAAGTGCCCAGGATCACTGGCTGAGATTCCTATACATAGCCCTTATCAAAACTGCCTGGGGACACGGCAGGTTGCCCTAGACCCCACAGCACTGCTGGTCAGCTTGCACGGTGCTGTGTGTGCTACTCTTCGTTGGCGTAAGGGACTGCCAGGTCATATTTCCCCACAAGCTACATCTTTGCTCCTTTGGCTCTGGTCTGGTGTCCCATCAGTGTGCATAGCACCTGGGAGTGAAGTCAAACAACAAACACCTCATGGTGAGGGGACTTTCACCTTGGTGTGTGAGGGACAGAGGTCATCTTGGCTCACTTGCTGGTAGCAGCAGCAACCTCCCATAGCACCATTCTTAATCGCAGCTTGAACACTGGGATGCAGAAAAGTCAAGATATGGCAAATGGTCAGGAATCAAATCATCACTGATTGCCTTGATGATTAGTCCTCCTTAGTGATCTACAGTAACTCATGTCATCAAGCTTTGCACGGTTGGAGGTTAGGAGACACCTTTGTCAAAAGTATTCTCCACATCAGCTGGTCTGAATTGGACGACAGCATCTGCTGAAGGGAGATCATGGCGCACTGAACAACTACACAGGATTACAACTTAGCATCAGAGTATGCTGAGCTTCTCAAAGGAATGTCATAGCTTCTCTTCATTTCTGCATCAGATGTACCTTCCTGGAGGAAGAGCGACTCCCAGGCAGAAAGAGAGCTGCTGGGATAAAGAGAGAGCTGTTAGCAGCACCAGGTGTTGCTTAAAACCGTGCCCCAGGGAGGTTATCTTTGGTAAACAGTAATGGATAAACACTGTCAGGATCTTAAAGGAAAGAAGATCCCTGAACCTTCTGTTCTTAAAGGATTTAATTTGCTAAGGCGGGTCTTGCTCAGACGTTGATAGCTCTTATCTGTCATTATTCTTGAAAGAAAACATAAGACTAGGTACAAAACAATACTTAATGAAGACCACAGTCATAAGACTTTTGGGACTGGATCCCTGTTTTGTTTAATAGAGGTAAAAAGCTGAAAATCAACAGAGCATGAGATGGAGAAGCAAGGATCAAATCAGCAGCTGATCTGCAACTGCTGTATTTGCTTGGCACAAATGCAACTGTCTGTCTTCCCAAATCTCAGTGTAGTTCTGGAGTCCCTACATTTCTAATCAGTCCAAGAATTCAAGATAACAACAGAAAAAGAAGAAAAGGTTGAAGAATTTTTTTTCAGCTTTGCTTAGAAATTGAAACAAAAAAATTGTGCTGCGCTGAATTCCTCAAAGTATGTGTCTATCTTCCAATTGTCTCTTGCACTGTATTCAGAAATCTTCCCTGTTTTGGAATCTGCAGAAATCACTCAATATTTGTCCTCCCTGCAAGCTTACTCTTCCTTAATTCACACTCTCCACCCCCATCCCCCCTGCAACTTTACCATA
Organism: Perdix hodgsoniae; assembly: GCA_035772895.1. Taxonomy (NCBI): domain Eukaryota; kingdom Metazoa; phylum Chordata; class Aves; order Galliformes; family Phasianidae; genus Perdix; species Perdix hodgsoniae. The sequence goes on along the minus strand of JAPSGF010000066.1, from coordinate 3,125,128 downwards.
CCCTGCTCCTCCATTAAGTGTATTCATACTGGCATCAAAGCATCTCCTGAAAAGATGTATTCGGAGAACAAAAGTAACAAGTTTATTATAAAGAGAGTTTTTTGTGTTTTTTTTTCCCTCCCACCTCGCATTTCCACTGTGATCTCTCTGTCTTCCCCCAGTCCTCTCCCTTTTTGTACTGTGGAAAAAATCGATTAAGCTCTCTGGTATACATCTTGCAGCAAGCCTCATTCTCCTCCTGGAGATTTCTTCAGCTGTCAAGAGACACTTGTCCCCTTTGCTACCATTGTTGGAGTGGCCTACTAGGCCAAGGGGGTGGAAAAAAAGGAGGTTAGAGCCCAGCAGATGCCTTTTTTGTCAAAGACAAAAGACCCCCTGCCATCCTCTCCACTTTTCAGCACTTTCATCCACACTGGATCAAAGTGCTGTTCTGCATATGAAAGGATCCTGGCATTATGCGTCTCAAATTAGCCTATCGCCATCCCGCTAGCCTCCAAGTCTTGCCAACAAAAGCGTTCACATCTGTTCCATCGTTTGCCTCATCTTCTGTTTTTTCTTTCCTCTCCACTCTCAGTTTTCGAGGCCATTCAGCCCCTTGAATTATAGTGTGGGGAGCATCTTCCTTGCCCTCCGATCGCTCAGCCGGACAATTTGCTTTTAATTGTCTTACAGAATCATGGGCTGCTTTTGGGTCCTTCCTAGCGACTAACTGCATCTATTACAGCTTCCATTCAGCCTCTTCAGCTAGTTCTTTCCTCTTTCCTGCTTCTTCTCAAAACCGTGCTTCTCTCCATGCTCTTCACCTGGAGGAAACCAGTGCTCCTCTGAGCCAATGAACCCTACTGCCCCAAATCAAAGACAGCTTCAAATCAAAGGCGTCATGACTATGAAAGTCAATAATCCTTCTTTGTTATGTTAATGGTCCAGCAGGCGGAGTGCTGAGAAGAAAGTGAGATTCCTTGCTCCAGTGTGACACAGATTCTTAGATGTCTGTTGCCTGTGCCTCAGACTCTGGAAACTTCAACATACCTGTCATGTGGAACCCTATAAACACCATTCTGCACACACAGGCAGAAATTTGATTTTGGCAGGGACTGAGAATACCAAGGGAAGATTTATTCTGCTACTTGTAGCCTTCAGAGGCATCTAAATCACTTTTAGGGTTATTGCACCAGATGAAGTGCTCCTCATCACCTTTGCAAAAATCTTCTGTGGAGATAAAAAGGAGTGTCTTCCCAAATCAAGACTATTTTTATCAGAAAATACGAATTCACGTGACTAGAAAAGGCAAATGATCTGAGAGCTCACCTAAAGAACAAGAGACGAGCAGTTCAAGTCACTGAAACACACAGAACTAGAAACTACTCTGGGTTACCTGTGAGCTTCACGTTTCCCATGGACTTGATTTCATGTATGGTACTTGTACACAGAAGACAGCACAGCAAGGAGAAAGAGCACCTCGTCCCTAACACCGCCACCCAAGGCTCTCAGACACTCAGTTTGCTTCAAGTCAGACAACTCAGATAATGTCTGATTAATTAATTAATTAATTAATTAATTAAAATTTATTTATTATTTAATGGCTTTGAATAACTTGGTCTTTGGTCTGTTGGCAACAAATTCACATTGGCAACTTCTGGGGTCAGGATCTTGCAGAATGTCTTTCCAGAACTGAAATAAAAGAATGTCTGAACATGTTTGATTATTACCTGAATGTATAATACATAAACCAGTCACTCTCCTACTAGGAGCTACAGAAACAAGGCGCCTCCAATAATTTGTCAGGCACTGCTGAAACACTGAATGAATTTATTGTTCTCCTCCTGATGCAGGAAAACGGTAGAGGATACTGAATCAGAGGAACACTGTTTACATTGCTGCTGAAAGAAACACCAGTGTGGACTGTAATAGACTGCATTAATTCACAGCCTTTTGTCTGAGACATTTGAACAGTTCTAAGGCTTTTATGTTTCTACTGATTGTGGGAGAAATTAACACTGCACTATGTGCTGAATGTGGAATGAGACAAACAGTGGAAAAGACTGCTGCTGTCCAACAGATCAGTTTGCAGTTCACAACTGGACACCTCCATGACCTTGTTGAGATTTGCTCTGGTCTTTCTATGGAACTAATAACATGGCTGTGAATCCACAGGGGCTGAGGCTGCCCCTCCTCCCCAAAAACTCTGCACCCAGGTGCTGGCTGGAGTTCCTCCTTGCACTGCAGGAATGCCCCAAGATTTCATGAACTTCATCCAGTTCAGTCTCCCACGTTCTTCACTCTATGCTGGAAATTAACTGATTATGCATATTTGCATGTTTCTAGAGAACGAATCAACTTTTATTGTTATTATTATATTTCTAAGTAATTTTGTAAATATTAGCAAAAATTGTTTTAAAAATCTTTACAAATCCTCATCAAATGCATTTTTATCTTATCCATCAGAAATAGGTAGCAGCTCTTCTATACAGTCCTGTACCCAATTGAAAGCAAAAAAATTAATTTTCAAAATTTTACATTTAAAATTCCTGCCTGTCTTCTACCTAGCACTTCTGCAGCTAGCAATAGCCCATTTCTGGGCTAGCATTGCCACCTATCTCCTAAACTCAGGTCTACATCAGCCCTGGGAACAATTAAACAATCAAAAAAAAAAATGCTGGCAATTCAGATTTCTCTTAGGTACATCCACTTTCCAACTCCCAGGATCACAGTGCTAAATCTTGTCTCTCATAAATATTTTACAGGGCACAGCCATTTCAACACTGTGTTAGAATAACACAGTTGCAAAATGAAAAATCTGAAACTAATGTTTCTTGGGCTAAGACTGGCTATAAGTTAAAATCTGGCACCTGCAAATGCTATTGTTATTTTTTAAATAACCCTTCTACTAAAATAGGTGTTGCTTCAGTACAGCTCCGCTTCCTTCTTTTCCACAGTACCCCTAAAACTGGTGGAAGCAAGGCAAACATAGTGCAGCCAACAAAATGAACTTCATTGCAGAGTAACCAATGTACTTGGTTACTTGCCCTGTTTTCAGTTTACATTCCTTTTTCTGTCCTTATTTAAAGCACAAGACAGAATTTCCTATCCTATCTGGAAAAAAAAACCTACTAAAGCAAACATACCAAGCAACCAATGCTAAACCGAAGTTGAAATTGAGACTACAGATTCTTCTCACTGACTTACTCCACAGTGAGGAGTAAGTTGGTCATGCAGCTGAAGCCCATCTTAACCCACAGCTTCACAGGGAACATTTAAAGTACTGTTTGTTTGTTTGTTTGTTTGTTTAAATCATCCTACAACACAATCAAAGCAATTTAATAAATTTGATATTGATGACTAGGATTTGGCCTCCAGTTTTCTTCCACTCAACCACAGGTGATCTTTGGAGTGCTGCTAACGGAAAGAAAAATTCTTGCATTTCCCTTCCTGCATGGGTTATTTTATCACTTCTCTCTAGCTCCGGTCACACAGATTAGGACAACAACAAACCTGACTATCATTTGAAAGTTTGCTAGAACAATAACATGTCTTAGAAACACAGCACACTTTAGTCTGAAACAGTTTCCATCATTTTTTGTGCATCTTTTCTAGAGGTAACAACGGAATAATTTAGAAAATAAACTGTACAGTGGCTTGAGTGCTCCCTGTTTCTGTTAAGCAGATGTAAGCTGCTTGCGCAATTCATATATACATGAGCAAATCAAGACTATAAAGCTAACAGAGTAAACAATCCGCGCTTACAATGTGAGGAACAAGCCCAGGCATTAATTGTATGCCTTCTGGTAACCATGCAACGAGATATTTTGGATTTTCTTGAAGTTCTGCCAGCTGGGAAATGCACGTTTCTTATAAAACACTCAGCATTGATAAAACATTTTTTCCACTCAACAGAACAATTAGGTTTGGGGACTCTGGCTGCCGTTCCAAACACAGTAAGAACTTCAAACCAGTGTTTATGTCAAAAGCAACTCAGAGCACCTTCAAGAGAAGCACTTGGCTTTCAAATGAAGAACTGCAGAGCAATATGACCTTTCCTAGGAGCACGGGTGAACGATACAGTTTATATTAGAGGTAGATGCCAAGAAAAAGCTCAAACAAGAATCACCGAAACTGTCCCCAGCTGGCTTCAGGCAGATTAGAGACTGAAGGTGTTCAGTGCAAAAGCTTTCCAGGAGGAACTGTTGACAAAAATTCCACACAGACCTGAAACAGTTCTTAACCATGCTCTTCAGAATAACTGTGAATTCACTTGCATGAAAAGGCAGATTGGAAATTTATATTCCACCAACTGTGTCCTGCTGGTTTTCTGAGTGGATCTTCTTGGAAAGATGTAGCTGCTTGCACCAGAAGGCAATAACTACTTTTACCTCCTCTGCTCTCCGCATCAGTACATGACTAGTAGCCCCATTTCAGCCAACACACCACACTCCCCGTGTGCAACAATTTGAAATGCACTGATTTTCAGGTCCATGAAAACTCATCTGCTCTCAGTTTAATCAAGGAATCAAGGTATGTTCAAAACTTCCTACAAACCTGGTTTGTTCTTAAAAAAAGTATTTGGTTTACATATTATTTCTTTCAGTTTTACTTCTGGAAGGGATTGCTACATGCCAGCAATCATGGTGTGACTGGCACACTGGAAGGTGCCCTCAGTGGGACCTTGACAGGTTTGGCAGGTGAGCTGTGCTAACCTCAGGCTGTCCAACAACACCTATGGCAAAGTCCTGCTCTGGAGCTGCAGCAGTCCCAAGCAAAAATGTAAGTTAGGCAAAGAATGGACTTCCGAGAGGCCTTGATTCTTAATCTGAGGGTGCTGGTTGATAAGAAACTCAATGTGAGCCAGCCATATGCACCTGCAGCCCAGAAAGCCAACTGCATCCTGGCCTACATTAAAGGAAATGTGGCCAGTAAGGCCGTTCTTCCCTTCTGTTCCACTCCTGTGAGAACCCTCTCAGAGCAGCGTGTTCAGCTCTGGAGATTCCAACATAAGAAGGATACAGACATTGGACTAAGTCCAAAGGAGGGCCATGAAAATGATGAGAGGGCTGAAGCACCTCTCCAAAAAAGAAGCAGAGGAGTCTAGGGTTGTTTATACTAAAGAAGAGAAGGACCCATGGAGACCTTATAGTTGTCTGACAGTATCTAAAGGGGGCCTACAAGAAAGTTGGAAAGGGACTGCCTCAGGGAGTGTAATGACAGGACAAGAATCCCTTTGGAATTTTAAGAGACTGCTTCTGTTCAGCTGGTTTGCAAGAAACCTCACGGGTCAATTAAGATATTAGTCTCAAAGGAAGGAAGATTTTTAATCTGTGTAGTTCTGTACCAGTTTCAAGGTATACAAAGCCAAAAGAAAGGATAATTATTTCCTCTTTTAGCCTCAAGGTTTATCAGCTGTGTAACACCTTTATTGTTTTCCTTCCCTTGGTAAACACATTTTATGAAGCAGTTTTAAATTACTAAAAATAACTGCAGTCCACTAATTTATGAAGCCAGAACAATGATAGTTCAAACTGGATTGCACTAAGCTTCATAGCAGGCATCTGCCAGCATTTTCACTAGGAATGGGCTGGAAAAAGAAGCATAAATTAGTTGGATATTTTGTCACTCAGAAAAGCCATGGAGTGTCTCTGAAATCATACCTTTTGAAATAGCTGAACACAGACTTCTTAATCACCTCAGTGTACAAGATAGACAGCAGTCCCAACAATGAGCTAAACTAGTCTTCTTTCACTCTTCCAAATCTTAGATAGTCAAACAAATTTGTGAAAGGCCAGGACAGGTCATGTTCCCTACATTGGTTCTAGCACATGGTCAAACCCACTCACTGTCAGGATAAGCGTCCTGGACAAGCATTTGCTCAATGACCTCTCAGAAAAGGAGAGGTATCTGCCAAGAGCCCATCATTTCACAGAGACATCAAGATGACAAAAGTCTGTTAAAATTAAAATGGCCTACAATAAGGAGGATGGCTTTGGGGTGTGATGAAGCCTGCTGGTAATAGAAGAACAAAGCCAAGCAAGATTTATCTCATGAGCATGTTGTTTGACCTTGGAGGAGAACAGTTTGATAATTTTTTGGGGCCAGGGAGATCAATGTTTTCACTGAAGGAAAAGTTAACAGTGCAATGAGTACCAAATCAGCCACTGTTCCATGCGTGGAAGAAATGCAAGAATACATTAGCTAAAGGTGCATAACTTCAACACCAAATCAAAAATACACAGTGCACTGATAATTATCCAAAGCTTAGAAGATCTTAAATACATAGTGGTGCATAAAAACATCACTATCCAAATCCAGCCTTGGAAATAATACACAAAAGTGTTGTACAACAGCAGTCGTTTGGAGACTTATGTGATAAAACTACAACAGAAAGAAAACAATAAGCAGGTAAGCAAGGCAACAAAATCTAGCATCTCCTCTCCGAGCTGAGAAAAAAAAAAACATTCAGAGAAGCTGCACTTTCAGAATAACCAGATCTTTCCCAAGAACTTCCCAGAGATTAAATTCCCTTTTTTTTTTTTGAAAACAAACACCTATGAAGTACAGCTCTTTTGTAAGTAAAAAAAATTCTGTAAGTAGAAGTTTGAATGAAAACACACCATATACGAATGAAAGTTTCAACAAGTTAGAGAAGGATCCTTTCCTTCCGCTTTGTTACACATTTACACAGGATTACTAATGTGAATCTTGTTTGTGTCAGGCAACAGCGACTGGAATTCCTTACACTCGTGTCTCTTCAGATATGAACATTAGAGAAGGAGCTCCACTACCCAGGTGTCTATGCATTGTAGTGACACCAGAAAAAAAGTTCAAAGATCACAGAACTGTGGACTGTGATACAAAACAGATGACAAAAAGAAGCTACCTATTGGGTCAAGCTATGTTTATGCATACAACATATTCTCACTATTAAGCTACTGGATGCTTTTTTGAAATATTCATAAAGAAGAAAGCATTAAAATACTAATCCCAAATTCATATGCAAAGAAAATAAATTTGGTATTGAGAATAAATTTGGTTTTGTGTCAAAATCCATAAAACAGAATAAACAATCTCTGGTTATGTATATACAACAAATTCCCCACGTCATTATCCTAGAAAAAAACACTGCCCTGTTGATATTCCTGATTAGTCTTTATCTCCAATATTTCTAAGTAGAAAGGGTTCTTGAGATGAAGCTGCCTACTTAGAACAAGACGTCTGATATTTGCTGCACTGTGATGGATGATCCCCAAATCGGGAGGGAAACAACTCCAATGGGCTAGCTCCAGTCTTTGCTTGTAGCTCAATCCACTCCATCTCAGACTCCAGATACCAGGAACGGACAATGCACTGGTATGCTGGTATGATGTTCTGCACCACTCTGTCTGGCTTCTCTATTCAGATCGGTGCTTGCTCACCCTTCAAAGCATCCCTAGCCCCAAATCTCCCTATTCTTTCCAGTAGTTACCATTTTCCCAAGGGCACTGGCTTGCTTTTTTATACTTTAGCTCAACCTTGTATTGTATTTTGTTCTGTTTTGGTTTTGCCTCTTAGAAGGTGAGCAGGGAACTCACAGAGGAATGTCAGCAATACCTCTTCCCAAATTCTTCCAGATTTACTTACATTTCAGTTTGGGAGAAATGTCTCCAAGAACCCTACTGCTGTAGGAGCCTTCATAGACACTGCCCTAATAACACTCATTCAAAAACAACACCAGACACAGGTTGCTCTCAGTGTTACCAAATTTTGGGTTCTTCAACATTTGTGATTAAGCACAACTAAACACAGACCTAGTAGGACAACAGAGACTTCTGTCCAAAACACATCATACTTAGTAAGTTACAAAACGCACTTTGGTGTTGAATACTAAACCTATATGAAACAAACATTTCATTAGAGAGCTTAACATGGAAGAACATGTTTGTCAGAGATTAAAAAAAAAAAAAAAAGACTGAAATCACTGTTCATTTGAAAAGCATTACAATAGTACACATAAGTCCCAAACACTGAAACAGTGTCAAACCTTCAGAACCAGCTGAGAAATTTGGAAATAATGCAAGAAAGATATCTGAGTATCCCCAAAAGTATCAGAAGGCCTTAAACTTTAGTACGCTGACAACATTATGATCTCTGTGAGGCCAGTGGAGACTGGTGAAGGGTTGTGGGAACACACACAAATTACAGGTAAAATCATTACTCCATTTAAACAGGTGGGTCTGGCCTTCACTTTAAATCTACCCCAAAACAGGAAGCAAATCGTTCATCAGACCTTCACTTTTCCCTACTTATTTATCATCAATTTATGAGACAGAATCTAACCAGTTCCACAGTTATTTCCATAATTCAAAATTATACAGCAAACTGAAGTGAATTCGTCTCTGCCTTTAACAACTGGCTTTGTTTGGACAGATGAGCTAAAATGACAGTTTTTCATACCTTGGTAAGCTCTGCAGAGCACAGTGACAAAAGTTCCATTGCAAATTTACATAGAATGCATGTTCGTTATTTCTCTGTAACAAATACAATAACATGTCTTTAAAATAGACTATTTCAGAATTTTCACTTTTGCAAGTAAACATTTGCTAAAACAAACCTTACAAGCAGAGAAATACTCCATATTTTAATCGGAAGTTAAATTGCTCAAAATGCAGACAAAAATACTATAGAACATTATTCAGCAGCTCAAGAAAAGTAGCATTCTTTATGTCACATTTAATGCTGATATATAAAGTTGCCCCACTAAATAAGACAAAATCTGGATCTTACTAAGGATTTTCCAGGTGCTATTCAATGCCCAGAGTATCAGATTTATCAATTCTTTTGCTAGATGTAAGCATTCAGAAGGTTTTGAACTGTGAACCTTGAACTGTGCTGTACACAGAAGAGAAGCTATCCATAGATCAAGCTGGCAGATGTAAGGATAGAGTACAGCCCTACTGAAAAGGACATGAGGGTACTTGTGGAAGCAAGTACCTGGAAGCTGGTGGTGAGCCATCAATGTGCTCTCACAGCCACCAAAAGCAGTGTGGTCAGCAGGACAAGGGAGGCGATCCTGGTCCCCTGGTCTGCACTGGTGAGGCCTCACCTGGAGTACTGCATCCAGATGTAGAATCCTCAATACAGGATAGACAAAGACCTGCTGGAGTGCATCCAGCGGAGGGCTGTAAACATGATCCAAGGGATGGGACAGCTTTCCTATGAGGACAGGCTGAGAGAGCTGGGGCTGTTCAGCCCAAAGAAGAGAAGGCTCTGGCAAAACCTAATAGTAGTCTTTCAGTATCTAAAGGGGGACTGTAAGAAGGAAGGGGACAGACTCTTTTATAGGGTCTGTTGTGATAGTACAAAGGGAAACGGTTTCAAACTCTAAAAGGGGAGACTTAAATTGGATATAAGAATTAAGCTTTTTATGATACTGGTAGTGAGGCACTGGCATGGGTTGTTCAGAGAGGTAGTGGATAACTTGTTCCTGGAGACACTCAAGGTCAGGCTGGATGATGCTCTGAGCACCTGATCCAACTGTAGGTGTCCCTGTTCATTACAGGGGAGCTGGACTAGATGGCTTTCAATGGTCCCTTCCAACTCAAATGATTCCATGATCAACAGTACACAAACCTCTCGGATTTTAATACAAATTACCCTGTCAGAAGAAAAAAAAAAGTCAAGCCAGAGAATACTTCAGTCCTCTGTAACTGAGTCTCCCCTAATTGTCCATAAAACTTAGTCCCAGCCAGAATAACATCTTCCAACTCATCAGTACTGCAATTAAGTGTAGCACCCCTGGTAGTGTCTCCCTTTGTAGTTTCTATCTTCCATCTTCACAATATACCAGTAAATTGATCTGGTTCTAATATACTGGTTAAAACCCCTTATCCCAGAGTGCAGCTCTGGGCACTGCATAAATCTCCATCCTCTACCAATTCAAGCCCTCTCTAGACTTTTCCTCTGATAATTTGGATGTGACCTGGCAGCATTTAATGTGATGGCATGACTGCTCAGATAAGCCTCAGTTAATGAAATTGCTGACTGTCTTGGTCAGGTCTCCAAGCCCATCAAGAGCAATTCCTTAGGTCGTCGCTGCTTTTTTTTTTTTCTTTTTTTCTTTTTTCCTTTTTTTCTTTTTTTCTTTTTTTCTGTCTGCTCCAAAGGTAAGGAGCAGAAGAGTAAGGCCCATTCCTAATTGTCACGTGTTCAGTACTTGACTTTATATGCTAACTGCCACTACATTTGCTTTTTATAACTGTTCATACCCCCCCAGACTCAATGGCAATCCATGTCTGTGTTTCAGTATCAAATTCAAATTTAGGCTGATGTGTCAGATTCTCTTAACAGTGCCAATGCAACGAGACAAGAAGTACTGAGGAAGGAAGCACTTCTACACTTGTTCTTCAGTTGTGAGCAGGAGATCCAAGGGAGACAAGTGACTCCCTTGGTATGTCCTCTATCTGGTCAACATTAACACTTGGCACCAAACTGAGAACCCCAATACCTAGCAGCCTCCAGTACAACTCCGATGTACAACTCCTTCCAGGAAGAGGAAATTCCTGGAGACATCTCACATGAAGGGAATAGCACTGCTACCAGACAAGCATCCAGCTTGTCTAACATGCATACCAGGAAAGTGTAAGTTTACAAATGTAAAAATAGCAACACTCTTGGTTCAGAGGTGTGAACCTGAGCCACACACCAAGCCCACAACCAGTATGTTCAGCTGCATGCACGTCTCTAAATATTTCAAATAGAGTAAAATTAAACCTGAAGGCTGCATACCCCAGAAAACTACCTCCCTCATCTGTTGATGATGGCAATGGAAACTGACAAGCCACCCAGCCTCTGGGACGCTGCACTTCTGCCAAGTTCTCTTACTGTAATAATCAAATAAACATAAATCCAATTCACAACAACTGCCTTCTAAGTCTGTCTACAAGGGATATCTAGCCCTGCGGAGGTAATATCACTCTTCTGTAGAGACCCTTAAAAATATTATTAGTATGTTTATTTTACATACTATCTGGCAGGAACATACAGATGATTTTGTTTAAGGTCCAATTAATTCAGCCCTATGTGTTCAGTTTTCTCAGCAATCACCAAAATTCGGCTCTAGAGGCTGTCACAGTTCTCTCAGCACAATCTCTTACCTTGAATGGCTGCTGCTCAAAAGCCACTGGGCCATCCTTCAATACACTGCATCAAGGCTATGTTTGGTGCAGATATGTGCTGAGTTAAGTTGTGATGAGAGACTAGCCATCCAAGGATTCCTAATGATAGTCCATAAAATGCCTGCACATTTCAAAAGCCTTCAGCTAAACAAGATCCAAGTAATCAGAAAATAAAAATAGTCAACACTTTACACCCAGCATAATTTTTCTCTGCTGATGGAATTTTTGCAACAGGACTGTACAAGATGTCCAGCAGTTTTCCATCACCATTTTCCACCACTAATTTGAATTTAACATACTTGGAAAACACTGACTGATAAACAAGCTGACTTGTTTAACCTTGTGTTACTTTTCAGAATTGTTTTAATTCAAATTGTCAGCTTAACAGTTTCCTAGGGCATCTTTTTACCCTGTTAAAAGCTATTCCCACACTTGCCACTCCATTCTTCTTGGTTTTTATATGTCCTTCTTGAATGTTCAAATACGCTGGTTAGCAGCTCACAGTATGCTGTGCTCACTCATTTAAAAACCATCTGGCTGAGCTGGTTTTGAAATATTTAGTTTTACTGATTGTCCTCACTTTCTCTCCACCAATAACTTCCACTGGCTAAACCAATACCCGTTCTATTTGTGTCCTCATTATCCAAAACCGCACTCTTTTAAACTGCAATATTTGTTTACTTCAGCCTGTTCACCATCCTCAGGTATTTCTACTCTATTCTTTCACGAGATTCTTTTTTTTTTCTTTCCGACTTTCACAATCTGGTATTAAGATTTTCTCCCTCGGCTGCAAAATAGTGCAGTAAGTACTTCTTCATTACAGAAGGACTTTATGTCACTGCAGACATGCTGGTGGAGAGTTCTCAAAAATCTGGCCACCAGAAGATCCATTTTAAATCACATTTTACTTATGCCTGCTCAATTTCTTTTTTATCACAGCCTTCAGACTGCGTATCTTTACCCTGCAGACAAATTTTGTGTCCAGCAAGATGGCTAAAAGGTGCTGGATGTATGTATGTACAAATACGTACAATCAAGTCTCTTCATATGAAAGGATACACAAGCAGCAAAACAAGAGGTGCAGCATTATCTGTTTTGGTTGAACCCAGGAAGTCCTCTGAAACTTTTCTATGGTGATAGGAGGCAGGGAGGAGACATGGAGCAGGAGAAGGGAAATCCGATGTGAGCTTCTGTGAAGTATTCTCATAGTTGTTTAAATTCCTGACTGCTGACAGAAGATAAAACCTCTGCTTTTGTCACGAGGGCTTTTCTCTGCAGACCTTTTCTCTAATAAACCCTCAACTGAGAATTGGATGACTTTCAAAGATGTCGGCGGGCACTACAGCCAACAAAGAAGAAAAGGCTCTGCAGTAAGCAGCGAAGAAATGACCTACAAAGATCTCAACCAGACCAGTACAATCCATATAGATTAGATGTTTGCTGCTCCTTTTTTTTTTTTCTTCCTGTTTTTTCCACATTGTAACAGGTATCAAACATACATTTCAGCCAGAACTCATAAACCATTTTGTGCTATTAACCACAGGTTGGGGAGTCCATGGTCACACTGTGCTACTGTGACCTAAACACTCTGTATGAGATCACTGCCTGAACAAATATAGCTGCATGAGCTAAGACATGATAATCTTTCCATGTTTCACCTTATCCTTGATTCCTCCTAGCACGATTAAGTAAATATTTCCTATCCAGTAGGAATCAGGATCATATATCTTGAGCTTTCAAATCAAAGAGGAAACTAAAACCAAAGGACTTCTTGTGCTCAGAAACAGGCAACATGCTCAAGCAAGCTAACTCTTGGTCTTCCCAAGACAAGGACTTTCTCCATGCCCTCATTCTATCTTTCTGTAACAGTTGAAGGAGCTCAAAGCTAATTGCAAAGTCTTGTCTCTCTCAGGAAAGTTGATTTATTATTAAAAAAATATTTTTCTTTTTTTTCTAAAAAAAAAAAAAAGAGTATTTCACTATAACTACGGATGTAATGATCATCTAGGAAGATAACATCTGTACACAAACAGAAGTAAGAAATTATTCAGAAGAAAGCAGCTGGGGGTGGCACAGCATCAAAGAAACGTATGAGTCAACAACATGATGCTTATGCAGAAAACGGTTTCCAAGAGTTAAAAATGCAAACGTTGAGAAGTAATTATACAAAACACAGTGGGACCTCTGTCACCAAGCTCTCAGACATACCTTGCAGCCCTCAGAAAGACACGCCAACAGCTTCCCAGGAGCAGTAGGGTAGTGCTCCTAGCTGCCTCCTGCCCTAGCAGCCAGCATATCAGGGATGCACTACACTGACCCACTTACACCGTACAGCTCTGTGTGGCAACGCAAGCATAGTGGCTTTTCAACCTCTGACACCTAAGCTCTCATCTGTTCATCATCTGCTTCAGGCTATATCCTTTAGGAAAGGACACCCTAAAAATGGCTTGATCATTTCAGATGGTAAAGTTGTTAAAATATAGGTAGTAAGTGTGTCAAGCCACACAAGGCAAACAGCAGGCAAGCTCAGATTCTATAAACTGTATTAGAAATTATAGGCAAAAACAAGCAGGGTGTCTCAGATTGGCTTTTTCTACTTTACCAGAACCAGCTGTATGGCTTACAATACTGGAGAACTTTGTACATTTGTTGTCTTGTTTTCCCAGTTACGTCTACAACATTCCTCATATTCTAGGCCTTGCTACTTTGCTTTACTTGTTTCAAGTGATATCAGAACATTCAATTTCTCCAGCAGCCGAAAACTGAGCACTGTGATAACGCTAACAGTTGTATTGATTGGAAGACTGCTTCATTCTGCAGCCTTTTTGTAGTTTTGGGACTCCTCGTTTTAGAAGTTCCCAATGCTACTATAATACAAAACTGAAATTAACTACAGAACACAGTATTATGTACACAAAAAGCAGGTTAAAGCCATCTGTTGTGGAGAGACAGTGTAGAAAATAATCTTCTCAGAATAATTTCTCAGAAGACAGTCTATGGAAAACTATACTCAAACTCAGTACACCCATAAGATCAGAAAGGTTTCTGTTTATTACACGGCAAGATCATTTCATCTTGGAGATTATCCACAGAACTGTGGTTAGCATCCTCCCTTTACGGTGACACCTAGCAAGTAAAAAACACCCACGTCACAGGAGCTGTGTACCCACTGAAGATGTTTGCAGACTGGTTCAGTTAGAAATGTTAATAAGAGGCAGCTGCAGGCAGTTAACTTGACTTCCAAATTATTCATTTTGATTTTATTAAATTATTAAAGAAGATCAAGTTAGCATATTTATAAACCTACTTAGCATACCAGATGACATTGTTAAGCTAGCTATTAATTTAGCTACAGAACAATTTTTTCACAGTGCTCATAGGCCACTCAACTTGCTCCTACATCTTTGACAGATCTGTGACACATTTCTAGCAACCACAACGGGTTACTAGAAGTGTGCTGGCATGGGTGTCTACCACACATGACCACAGGCTGCCTGAGAGCTTTACCTGGAGACAGCTGGAAAGTATGACAAGAACCACACTGAGCCTGGATATAAGCACTGTCTGGTGGTATGGAGTCTGGGCAGCGAGTTAAAGAGCAGAGGGATTAACAATAACAAGCAGTTTGTCTGCTTGTTGCACAGAGCCAGCTTTCACATGCAAAAAACTTGTTGGCCAGAGGCTCGACATTGCCAATAGCAACCAGCAGGATGCAGGAGGAGAGGCTGCTGTTGAGAGGACTGGCAGGAAGGACTGCAGAGCAGAAGCAAATGCCAAGTTTAACTCTGGGCTGGAGATGGGATTTGCTGCCAAGTTGTTGCAGCGCGCATAGTCACACGTACATGTTTCTCTTGACTGGAATGGCATCAGCCCTAAATTGTAAAAGTTCACAGGATTATGGAAGACGAAAGCAGACATAAAAGGATTCTGTGTCAGGGCATTCACACAAACCTCAAATTCTCCAAGAATTGCTTGCAACTTCCAAAAATATCCAGATGTCTTCTTTCAGAGTAGAACATACTTTTTTTTGTCTATCACAGCACTGACAAAAGTAATCCACAGGGAAGAAAATTTTTACCCTTTGTCTCGCTCCAATTTATAGAAGGGAGAGGAGGTCTTTTGACATCTGTATACCCAGCGTGTGATTAAGAAACAACAGTTCAAATGTTGGTCCGAACAGTTTATTACAAATCTTAATCAGGGAGATGGGGAAGGGGAGGATGGACACTATTATGCATTATGGTAATGGGGAAGGGAAGGAGGGCGATAGAAAAGATAGGAAAGAAGAAGCAAGGAGTCTTTATAGGAAGCGAGAGGGAGATAGTCACCACCATGGATACAGCGTGGTTCGTAGTTCAGTCGTTGATCTTCAGTAGTGGTGGGTCGTTGGGCATTGCTGTTCTGTTGATGACGACAGTGACCACAGCGATGATGGCCACTTTTCAATGGTAGTACCAACTTATTTATAAGTCCAGAGCGGTTGAGTCAGCTCTACTTGGAGTGGCAGCTTCTGGTTCTGGGATCTCAGCAGAAACTCCTTTGTTCCCATCTTCCAGGCCTTGCCAGCACATAAGAGGGAGCAGGGATGCTGGGATGCTCACCTGCATCCTGTTTTTCACAGAACACTATGGTATCATTGCCCAATTTTCACATACCAAGCTGGAGCTATGTAGTCACAGGCCAGATCTTCCGCCAGTAAACACTCCTGAGCACTCTGTTCCGGAGGCAAGAAGCTCTGGAGGAAGGGGCTTTCAAATGTCCACGAAGTTTGTTGATTGTCACACAGTAGCACCCACCAGTGGCCTCCTCAATAAATCAATCAGAGTCTTATCACAAGAAATAACTCAGGAAGCAAGCTTTGAGCCAAAAAACAAAGAAGGATTCTCACACCCTTCCAAACTGCCTTACACATATAGTGACTTGAAAGCCCAAAATAAATGTGCATACAACAGCTGGATCTTTTAATGCCAGCCAAGACAGCACACAGATGGGTGACTTGGGAAATGCCTAGGGCAGAGAGAAATCAAACCTATTAGAATTACAGGAACTAACCTGTAAGTCTGCACAAGTCTGCTGGCTTTCTGAAAGGCACAGAATTTTCTGATCTGGTTTTCCAAAGTCTATGTAAGTTTAGGTTTCTGTATATAAGTAGCCCACATTTAAAAGCCTGTAGCTTTCCAAGGACCAATTCAAATCCCTAGACCTAAAACAAAGTTCAACTGTTACAAAGAAATATAATGGCACAATAATTTGAAAGTAAGTCAATTTGGAGCGAACAAAGGGATTTTTAGCTAAGTCAGAGAACTTCTAGGTCTTCAGTTTCCATAACACTGTGATTACAGCCATTCACTGCTATTCAAAACAGAGAGATCTTTTTGTAACCTGCAAAATTCCCATGGAAAAAGAAATCCAACAGAGAGAGAATAAACATTAGCTACTGGACCCATGCTGGCAGGGAATACACTTAAGAACCATTTAAGCTGCAGAACTCAAGGATATGGTTCGTCTTACCCGTTTCAAGCTCCCTCACTTTTACTTTCTGTAAGTACAATGCTGCGCCCCGAGAGAAGCTTTGAACTGTACGCCCAAAAAGTAACAACATCCTTCTGTCTTATACCAAACCCATATTTTCAAGAAACCAAAAATCTCACAAACTCAAACTGCATCTGTCTGTGTGCATTCTTCTCTCTCTTCCATATCCTTTCATTACTGAATAAAAGGACATTCAGCAAGGCACAAGAAAGCAAGATACAACCCTCACCTCTGCCTTAGGCCCAAAATCTTACTGGCATCTTTCCCTTGCATCTCTGTAATACAGCAATACAGCTGAAAGTAAAATCAAACTGACAAGCAGCACTCCTCACCCCCAGAAACCTGAACACATACATTCAGTTCTCTAACCGCTGGAAAAATCGCTTGTTCACAGCTCTGCAGTGATACTGATGATGGGGCTGTCACAACACAGGCAAAGTATCTATGAAGAGGTACTCACATCTTCTTACAAACTGTGTCATGGAAAAGAACAAGGACACTGCTTCAAAATGCAGTATTAAGAATTTGGACAGCCCAAATGACTAAAAGATTCTATATGCTGGCAGAGGAGTTAGGAGCCTAAACACCCTAAGCTTAACAGGACATGTACTTTTAAATCTCTTCGCATTTTCCAGAAGCTGCTTCAACTAACATGTATTTTGTTATCTGATAAAGAACCACACCCAGAAACAAAGGGTGCATTCTGCTTTCATATTACAAGAAGCCTATCGGAAAATATCCAGGTGTTTCAGAGTACAGGTCAGGAATGCAGGTCTTACAGGGAGAGGCCAAGGGAAGTGGGACTGCTCAGACTGGCTGAGGGAGATCCCTCCCTGAAAGGAGGCTGTGGCAAAGTGGGTGTCAGTCTCCTCTCCCACGTAACAGTGGTACCATGAGAGGAGATGTCCTTAAGTTGTACCAGGAAAGGTTCGTGTTGGATATCAGGAAGAATTTCTTCTCAGGAAGAGAGGCAGTGGCAGTGGCAGAGGCTGCCCATGGAGGTGGTGGAATCACCACTCCTGGAAGTGTTCAAGAGCCATGTGGATGTGGTACTGATGGATGTGGTTAATGGGCATGGTGGGGGTGGGCTGATGGCTGGACTTGGTGATCTAAGAGGTATTTTCCAGCCTTAATGGTTTTGTGATTTGCCAGCTGGTATTCAGCATGCTGCCAAATGATCCTCTTTTTTGCTCTGCACTTGCAGTTACTGGGCACCACTCCCAGCAGGCACAAACCCAGGCTGTTGGTGATAGTTACTGTGGTGAAAAGTTACTGTGATGTAGAATCATCTGACAACGGGAGACAATGCACTCAGAATAGTAGATTCAGGCCACATGGAAGCATCTGCCAGAAAACTATTTAATGTTTCTTTTGTTATCTGAAGGGATATGTATTCCTGTCCAACACATCAATTGGTGATAAAACTCTTAAATAATGTTCTAGTCTCCAAAATCATTTAATTTACCACAATTAGCGCCCTGAAAATTGAGAAAACCTATGATATACCATCAGTCCCATTCCCCGCAAATAATTGTGTAGATAATCACTCTGTTGCCGCATTATGCTCTAAAGTAGCAAAGTTTAAGAAGATAATCTTCTCCAAAGTAGCAAAGTTTAAGAAGATAATCTTCTCCAAAGTATCAATTTAATTCCTATTCCAACAAAGATCTATTAAGGGACAAAATACAATACATGTTACAGCCTGATCTCTGCAATATTCAGGGCCACTGTCAATCCTAATAAATCCTTTGCTGAAAGTAAACCAATATAAATCAACAAAATGCAACTTCAGTAAATCATTTACAAGGTGTGTTTGTTTTATTTTTAATCCCTAGCATAAACTATCACACGAGTAGCATCACCTGAGGCTAACACGCATCTAAACAGGGAATAGTAGGGAAAATACAAAACCAATTCCATTCTATTACTTCCTTTTCTCCAAGTCAATTATTTGGTTGTTGCTTACAGAATACATTTTGTACCCACCTACAAAAGCACCTATTTTGTAATCCTGATGAATGTTTTCCCCTTTTCTCCAGATCAAAGAGGCACTCCCAGCTTCTGAACTAAAACATTTGAAATCTCTTTTGCTCGCAATAGCTCCAGTGCATGTGAAAAATTCAAAGTTTCTGGGCGACTAACTCCACTTACAGCTTTCAGGCTCCCTCACACACATCCTCAGCTTCTTTTGCAAGTACAACCCTGCTTCCATATCTCTAAAGCATAACCGAAACAGTAATTGCTCTGGAAAATGGATTCTCAAGCTAGGAAAGGATCAGTGTCTGAAGATCCATCAAAAAAAGCTGAACTTGAGTGCAGCAACAGCATTTGACATGGTACCCAGTTTGAATAGCTAGCAGCAGAAGCTTGCTGTCACTCTTCCTTTTCCTGTGATCCATTTGCTATACTATCTCCAAGTACTGGATAGGTGTTTCCATTGCAACACCTCCAAACAGCTCTACAGAGCACTGTTAATCCTGATCTTTTGCTGGTTCAGTAATGGCAGGAATGCCATGGCAGGGCTGGGAATTAAAGCCAGATCTTCCTGCAGTAAGGTTTCAGTCTTGTAACACTGGGCTCTTTCTCTGTCACATGGCATGCCATGGTATCCTTCAAAGAAAAAGAATGTTGTAGGGCTGGGAGGAGAAAAAAATAAAATAAAATAAAATAAAATAAAATAGAAAATGTCTTTTCCAAGCGGAGGACTCACCACTAAGTTTTTGTTTGTTCGTTTATTTTTTACAGAACTTTTGTTAGATAGGGGTCCATGATGCTTAGAGAAAACTATATCAAAGACCTCTATGAAACTGCCACTGAGGAATTACACTGCTGTCACATAGCTGGTCCCAGAAAACAGGGCTAAATGTGGCATGGAGGACACCACATCACTTTGTCATCTGAAACAAGTAGCATTTCAGCATCTGCTTCCCCTCCAGTCCATGGGAACTGCTTGCATCAGCTTGCTTTCAGTCTCCACTAGCAAACAAGCATTTCCAGTCCCTCCTTCAGATTACTGAAGCCGGTTTCTGTTCTAGTCCTTGTCTTGCAGCTCTGTTTGACATCCTAGTTCACGTCCTCTGAGCTCAGCCTCCGTTCTTTATTATCTGGTGGCAGACCTCTATTATTTGTGAGAATGTATTCGTCTGAGTAAACAGAAACATAGACGCAGGTAAGGGAGAGAACACCCTGCAATATGGTGCCCTGACACCTGGAGTATGTGTGTAGAGCATCTGACCCCTCCCTCTTTATGTAGCTCAGCCCTGCAAAAGCATATTGTTGTACACTTTTCACAGCAAGTTGTATTTTGCATCGTTGGGGCACTTGTAAAACATACTTCACTGCCGAAGACAGACTAAATTATATATGGACACTTAAGCTAGGCACTTCAGCATGCTGTTCCTCTGAACATACTACAAGGAGTTCATTATTTGACAGCATTTGTTACACTGCAATTCACTCCTATATGGGATCTCATCTCATTCAATTCTCCTTCCCATGCAAGGCAGGACAAGATGCTAGCCAGGCCTCAGCTGGATGCCCAGCTGTGCTACCAGCTCTCCTGCTGTTGGGACTTCAAAGCCTATCGGCTTCTCTTGTGCAATCACACTGAGCCCCAGCTGCCTGGTAAAGAGGCCAACACTTATTTAATTCAGCTGACCTGCTTCACATGCTTTGAACTACTTGAACAGCCGATCTATCTAACAGCAGGTCCAGACAAACACCCACAAAAATCACACTGGAAGGAAGATGATTGAATGGAAACTCTTGCAAATTGTAACCAGCCCTTTTTCTAGGCTGGTCTCTCTTGAGTAAAGTTTACAAACTTCCAATTTGAAAGATAAACACAAACAACAGTTAAACACACTCAGTGCTCCTATACAAGAGACAATTACCTATTTTTAACAGTACAGTATTGATAGAGTTCATCTGGCTCCTCCTCTCTTTCTCTTCTGTTTTCCTTACTCCCAGAAATATTTTCCCCCAGGCTGTCCCTGTTACCACTGAACCCTCCATCAGCCTGGGAGCCATTTAAGAGTGGCTCTTTAGAAAAGCAACAGTATGGCTGGCTGAGCGCAAAGGTTTCTCAGCAATCCATTCCTTGCATTTGGAATTGATATGCCAGCAAAGGCTTCAAAGTTGTAAGCTGCTGATTTCCCTGCAGTACAACTCATCTAATAGCTGTCTACTAAGCTCACATGCTGTCTCCTCTCAGCTGTTTCCTCTCAGCTGTTCTTCTCTGGCTAAGAAACCCAGAATGATTTTGATAGGTGGCTCCAAAAAGTTGCACTATTAATGTAGGTTAGCTTCTTCTAATTCTACTAGAAGGCAGTGACACAAAGCCAATGCTATTCCTTCGTCTATCCACTTGCCAGCATCTTTTCTGTGTTAGCCAAGTTAGTGAATGCATTATAACTGTTCTGACAATATCTCAGGAGTAACAAATCTCTATTTCAGGAAGTCCCTAAGCTGCTTAAAGCAGAAATCAGGAGATCGTGCAAGTGGAAGACAATTTATTCACAATGTGTTTCTTGTGTTCATTCTCCAGGTACCCAGTGGGTGAAATCTAGCTAGAACCATGACTACTAATTTTTACTGTAAAACCATGAACATAAAGTCATTGAAGAGTTACTCTGAACTGGAACATTGAAAATGACTATGTTCCCTATTACTAAGAATTTCAGCTTTCATTGCTCTCTCCATCTCATTTGAAAGAATGCAACTGAATAAAAAGAGTCAGAGTACACATTGCAGCTGTAAACGCCCCACACCAGGCAAAGGGAACTGATCTGCAGAATGGAGCAGGAGCCTCTCCTGCCACGACAGAGTAGGTGGAATGTAAACACAGCATATTAAACTTAGCAGATTCTACAGAGCTGCAAATCAAGGGCAGCCTGATGGGTTCTTCCAGGCACAAAATGTGAGAGTGAAACGCTGCGGAAGGCATTCACCAACCACACAGTAAGAAGATTATCTGCTGTCAAAGGACAAACTGCTTAAATTTTTTGACACAACACTAGGCAATCTTTGGCATAGCTCTCCTGACAGGTTGCTGTACAGCACTGTCAGCTTGCACTCAAAACACACACCATCATGGGCTGCTCCTGCAGTATGCATCATCCCTGCCTCTCATCACTACAGCGGCACTGCTCCACAGGAACACACCCTGCCCATAAGGCACTCAGCCTAAAAAGCCCTGCCTGGCAACAAATAACTACAATGGCCAGCTAAGCCACTTGGCACCCCAAGGACAAATTGTGATCATCTATCTCCACATGGGCCCTCAAAAGATGTGGACACCTGAAACCCAAAGGGATATGGAGACTCTGATCTTGTAAGTTGTACCCTTTATCTTCAAATCTGCTGTTATGCACTGTTTTCCCTACTTGTCACTGCATTTGCCAGATGATGCACAGTACAGCTCTGCCTCCACAGCATTTCCCTATGTCTCTCAAGACAAGAACAGCCATCTCAAAAAATCTCAGGGCCAAATTCTGCAAAGGTTGACGTTTCTTGAAAATCAGAATGAGCAGATGTGAAGGAAAGGAAAACACCTAAGAGCAACCAGACCTCCAAAGAACATGACAGGCATGCAACTGGCAAAGCCTTCAGACTGGAGAATTAAAGGAAAATGCAGTGGTACCAAACCTAGGAGCTGGTCTCTTGCACTACAGTCCCTGCACACACAGTCATTTACTCAGTGGCTCTGCAATGCCTTTGAGGCTTAGCAAACTCTATCCTTGAGGGATCTGACTCTTACAAAGAGTCCTCCTCCACTTTAGCACAAACCATCTCACAACCACTTCTCACAGTCTGCAGTTTTAAAGCCTTCCCCCATAGTCCCTTTGCTCTTTGACTCATGATGGGACAAGGCTGATCACTACTGCAACTGTGCTAATCCTCAATAAATAAGATGGCATGTGACTAAAAATGAGATCAGCTAAGGCTGACAAATAGATTAGCTTCAGGAACTGCTATCTGAGACTTAACAGTTTTTCCTGATTTTTATTCCTGTGAGCCTGGACAACAATTTTCCTGGCACCTCATATTAGAAATCATAGCAGAGATACAGGATTACTGCTTCTACCCAAATCACTGTGAAGCAAGTAGTTTCTGTTCCCATTAAAAGCAGATGCAGCACAGCTTTCAGAAAGAGGCCTTCCTAGCGGCTTTAACTATCAGCTGTGACAAGCCATCAATAAAAGCCTCTGCTGGAACCTTCTGTAGCTAAGATAAGGAGGTTGTTATCAGCTAACTAATCTACTATTACTCTCCTTTAGGGACTGAAATAGATGGAGGAAAGCATCTTGGCCAGGACACATGCAATTAGAAACAGAGTAAGTTATCTAGAGGATGTTTAAAGCTGCGCACAATACTTGCAATACCTATGGTGAAGACTCATACATTGGTGGGTCTCCAGGTTTCCATTACATGACCTGAGACTAGACCCTGGGTGATAAATTGGCTTGTTTCTAGGGGAGGCAGGCTGAATTAGGAATCACCAGGAACAGACAGCAAACCAGAATTCAAGCAGTGCTGGAGCACACATTCAGACTGGCAGCACAGAGGCAGACTTTTGCAGGTGGAAGTGCTGTGGTCAAAGAGGATATTGCTCAAACAGGTGCAAGATCCCAGCTTCAAAACAGGTTTTCTCTTAATTCAGCAAAACTGCACTTCTGCCTGGCATGGGTAACCCAAGAAGGAAGAAAGTACCTTTTATCAAAAGCCTTAAGACAGGCTCTGGATTAAGACCAAGAATACAGATTTTGCCATATCCTTAAGACAGAAAGTTAAACAGACCACCTTTGGTTCATTACAGAAATCCTTAAGAAAAGTAGGAGAGCACAGAACTTCAGCTGGATAGGGAGCTCTGCAAAGAAGCAGCAATGGCCATCTTTCCAACCTCAGAGAGCTACGCTCGTGCCCCCTGCACAAGGAGGAAGTTAGAGATGCCTGCACAGCTCTCACAACTGCTGAGGCTGGAAAGTTTTTTTTAACTCTCTGACAGAAAAGCGTGGTCTCTGTACAGCACATACCCTGCTAAGCCCGCTGTTTCTTAGTGAGAGGAAGAAGCTTTTCTGCACTAGGAGTAGAAACCCAAGTCATACCCCCTGTCCTCCTGCTGGAGTGTGTCCCCAAAGCTCTGGCTGTGCCATCTGCAGACCCAGCAGAACATCTCATCAGGTCAGGATGCCTGGCATGTGGCAATCCAGGGACATTTGCTTAATGGCTGACTTGTTTTCAAATATGAACCTTGGTGGAGGCCAAAGTGCCTTGCTTGGAGTCAGTCCTTAGGTATGCTACTGGTTCACATCACATTTACCTAATTGCTTTGGGAATAGAAGTGTCTGAATAAACTATGAAAAAAAAAAAAAGGAAACTCTGGCCAAGGACAGCATTAAACTGGACAAAGTAGCCAGGCAGAAATGCAGTTAAAACTCAGTTCTAGCTCTGCCCCCTTGTGCTTACTCCAAAAAGGGCATGAGTTTGGTATTTGGGGAAAGAAAGAAGAAATGAGAAAGTCTGCTCACTTTGATGGCGAACAGGAATGAATTTCCCGATGTCCATGGAGTTCAGAGGAGAAACAAGAAAGCAATCCTGCAGAAACAAGAATGCATCCTGCAGTGGTACTGGAAGAGGATAGCAGCATGAAGCAGAGACCAGGAATAACACAAATCCCTATCCCCACCCCTCTCCTGCTGTCCTGTGCACGCAGCAAGCACGCCTCAGGGCCTGGCACTGCAAAAGAGCATTTAGCTTCTGCATCAGCAGCAAAGTGTGCCCCAGACTGTGTTTATATTAGAACAGGACAGTAAGAAAAGAGGGAGGAAGAAAAAAAGTGACAGGAAAGTGCAACTGGAAAGTATTTTTTTTAAATCCAGGTCTAAGGCTCATGACCAAATGTACTGAAATACTAGGGAAGTTTTAGGGAAGGCAAGGAAAGGTGACTGATTTGTAACTGCAGTGAACAGAAGGGTCACTTGGACAGTTTTCTAACATCCCTAAGCTGGCATTAATGAAGCTGGCTTTGGCCCATTTAATAGTTATGCAGCCCTCACCCAAAATTCACGTATAGGTACCCACATGAAGACTAAGGAGAGTGGAAATCACGTAGTTAAACCAATAAATCAGTGCTGATGACATGACCAAGTGAACACTTACCTGGAGATGAGTCTGTGTGACTAAGGCATTAGTACACAACTGTAGCACCAGTACCCTGTAAACAGAACTTTGCCTGATACAGGAAGTGGTACTTCACCTGTCTGGGACACATCATTGCAGTGCAGGGAGGGACAGGTGTGAGGGACAAACCCACCATCTTCACAGAGGAGCAGCTACAGGCTCACTGTACACCAGCTGTTTTTCTAGAGAGAAGACACTATCCTTAAAAGCTTAATGCTCATAGGAAGAGAACTAACATCAGAATTTATTTCTAGGACTTTTCCACTGGGTTTCTATTCTCTAAAGCAGAAATCCACTGGTGTCTTTACACATCCCTTCTTGACTCACACTCTTGAGCTGCTGCCTCAAGAAACAGCAGATGAATTTTCACAAAATCCATTAATACAAAGCAAAAATAACAGTATTCTAATGATTTTTATGGTCCATCTGCTCCACCACAGCCTATCTTTGTCTGTATGCGTAGTCTGCAATGGGAGTTCTTTGATGGACTCTTAAGTTTCACCATGGCTTGTCACAGAGAAAGAAAAAGAAAATGCCATCACAGCCTATGGTAGCTTCCCTGCAAAATCCAAAGTAGCTCTGAGGCAATTCACCTTCATTTTTGGTTACACAGACATCTTTGAGGACTGCTTGGGAGCTGCAGGATTCCTTCTGCTAGTCTTTCTTAACCCAAGTTCTGGCTTGGCAGGCATGTTGTTGATCCATCACTCTGCCTACAGTTCTACAGACATTTGTCCATTTCCTCCAGATGTGGACAAACAGCCGCCCTCTCCAGAGGCCTAGCACATACCAGAAGTGCTAGGCACCAGAGATTACAACTGCATAGCTAGGCAGAGAACACCAAGTCACCACGAATGCTTCACTGCACTGCCTGGGGATTTCCCCTTACACTAGCAAACAGTCATGCAGATACCCTTCCAAGCCACCAGTACTCAGCTGAAGTGGGAGTCTTCAGGGGACTCCTTTCAGAGGGGTACCACTTGCAGCAGGGTAAGCAAATCTAGTAATAATCATGGACGGTCTGTTAAGGACTTGCCCCCAGCAAGCTCACAACTTCAAAACAACATGGAGAGCGTTACACTCCATCAGCCCCAGACTATGAGGCAGGTCTTCCAAACACCATGACTGCTCTGAAATACTACCTGCCTGGAGGGTGGCTGAGCAAGCCAGTACGCTTGGCCAGGTTCTCAATTCTTGCAGAATAAGGGGAGCATGGAAGACATCCTCACCTAGCCAGGATGCTGTCTACAGCAGAGGCACCGCAGTGACATTTTTCAAGCAGTTTTCTGATAGCGGGAGTGAGCTCCAACTCTTGCTTTGGCCACCTGGCCAGGATTCAGCACAGACTGGAGAACTTGGCTTGGAAAGGTAAGTTCTTAATGCCAAACAGGACTAGCCTAATAATAATTCGGCAAAGGCAAATTTTAGGCAAAGGAAACTATCACTCCCAGATAAATCATTACAATGCTATTGTGTAGACATGCTGCAACTTTCCCTATCTCTGTTACCTGGGAGAAGTGTCTGACCCCCAGCACCACAGTCTCCTTTCTGGTCATTGTAAAGAGTGATAAGGTCTGCCCTGATCCTCCTCCTCTTCCTTCAGCTGCTCCCCATAAGACTTGTGCTCCCTCATACCTTCACTGCCCTTCTCTGGGCACACTCCACGGCCTCAACATCCTTCTTCTAGTGAGGGGCCCAACAAGTTGTTCCAGTCTTGCTGAAATCCCAGCTCCTGTGCAGAGGCTGTGTAACACAAGGCACGCAGTTTTAAGTGATGGCACCCTGCCTCCCTGTCCCCTGTCCTCAAATCATGGTACTTTTCTTCTTTAATAATCTATTTTTGTACTTAACATTGTCCACAGAAGAACATAGGGTGGTTTCAGGACAACATGAAAATCTAGAAAACAAACTCACAAAGCTCTAACCTGAAAGACAGAAATTGACAAAAAAACTCAAGAATCTGTAAGCTGCCTGTCTAGCCTTAATTTCGTCCAAATGCCCCAAATTAGTATTTTATAAGACAGAATTAAATGTACATTGATTCCACATATGAATCAGCAGCCCTTAAACTTCACCTAGCAATCTTTTCTCTTTCAGCAGATTACTTTACAGAGAGCTATTCAGTGGTGATTTAAAGCCTGGAATGACAGCAATGCCACTGGGGTCTGAGGTTATCTGTTCAACATGAAAACTGTTCAAGTGAAATCCCCCCACAAATTGATGATATTTTCCAGCCCAATGTTATGCATCCTCAGCAATTAGGCTACCGGGCTTGAGTCTTTTGCCGCATTGCCCCTGTCCCCTCAGATAACTGAACATGCTCATAAAATGACTTCTCAATTTCTTCACAACACACTTCACAGATCAAGTTTCTCTGTTCTCCTTTTGTACTGGGTTTCTTCATATCCCATACTGATCCTGCATCTCTTCTCTGATCCTATTCCACATTCACTGCTCCCAGAAGCACTGGCACCAGGATCTGGCTCCCCAGCACATTTCTCCCCTGCTCACACCATTCATTCCTTTGAGGATTGCAGTCTTCCTCCTGGCTGCAGCACTGTGCTCAGCTCTTATGTTGGCTCCTTATTTTCCAAGCCCCGTGCACTGGAGGTGCATTCCAGATATGGCCCCCAGCCATGCCACCAGGACCTCCCTTGCTTTGAGATCTAAGACCTTGCACCTGGCAGCATTAGAAGAATCCAGTTTTCTGGGTGGCTCAGCTCTGCTCCTATAACTGATCTGTCCTCCATCTCCTGTATGAACTCCATCTCCGTACAAACTATTAATTGCTATTTACACCACTCACAAAGCCACTAGGTAATGCAGAGCCACAAACAAGCACCCTGACTATTTTTTGCAAGCAATTTTCAACTTCCCTTCTTCCTGGGGAAAGAAGGCTCTCCATTTGCAGCTATTCTGTGACAACTGTCCCTTCTTCATGGCCTTTGATTTTGTATAACATGTACTCCTATACAGAAGTCAGAAATCTTCAAATCGACATATAGTTACATCATCAAGACACTGTTTATCACCAAAACTCATATCAAAAAAACAGATCACGTGTGTCTGACAGGGGCCATTTTCCTTACAAGCGAAACTGGCTGTCATCCTTCTTACAGCTCTCCAACAGCTCCAGTGCCTACCAGCCTTCTTGTTCTTTGGGAAAACTGGTTGGGTTGGCCTGACAAACTATCCACTCATTGTCCCATAATAATGCTGACAGAAGAGCTTTCTTCTATTCCCCTGAAATTTTTCTACATTAATGATTAAAGGAGATCCTTAACTTACTGTCTAAATATTCTGGACTGTAAGTTAACCATTGTTAATGTTTTGTACATTTAAAAATACTGACATTTAACATTTTTCCTTATTACTGGAAATAATTTCTTACTGGAGCAAAAAATATTCCCTTATGACCAAGCCATTAATACTGTCATCTTCGTTCCAAACACCAAGAAATAGTTACTGGTTATTTCTGCTCCTTCTATTTCACGAGCAACAGTTTCGCAACTGTTCAATATGGAGCCTGTACCACTGCTAGGATTTCACGAATCCCTGACACATTTAAAGAATTCCTTCTTATTGTCCCAAACCCGCTGTCCAAAGGCTCTTCATTGGTACCCTTCAGTTCTCTCATAAATTGTCAGCATTTCCTTGCAGATTACTTGTCCACGTAGCTTCCTCTATTTTTCCATTCATTGTATTTTGGGATTTTTATTGCTGCTTTCATCTTCTCTGTTAACCCAAACAGTTTTTTTTTAACTAAAGAAACCATCTTTGCAAATACAGAATTGTGGTTTCTCAGGGATTTAATATAGGATTCTTGAATAACTCCCAATTATCATTGACATTTTTATGCTTAAGTTTTTCCTCCTACTTTATTTGGCCTGTAATTATTTTCAGCTTGGGGAAATTGGCCCCTTTAAAGCACCAGAGATACACATTACTGGTTGAGACTCTGTATTCCCTTTTCACATACCAAGTTAAGTTCAACCACGAGCAAACATTTCATCAGTTCTGTGATTAATTTATTTTTATTAACCTGGATGAGGTCTAAAACTGCATAACTCCCAAATTTCTCCCAGTGCTGTAAAACCCTGCTTGAAACAGAAAAATGGAAGAACAACTTTTCTCTAGCAGATTTTTAAAAAGCTGCCCACCCAAGCTGTGCACAATACTGCTAACAAGTATACCCACCCCCTGCAGCAGTGTTCATTAGCTACAACACCGAGCTCTCCAGGTCATCGTCATTTAGCTTGCCAACAGCTTCACAGCAAATAAAGATATACAGTGCAATCCTCTCCTCTTTCTCCATTTTGGCCTTCCTAGAAAGACTGGCTGTCGCCTCTTTATTTTTACACATTCCAAACATGCAGCTCATCCCACCAGACACCGTGTGTAACAATAGCCCATTAATCTTAATAAACAGGCCTTATAAATTCACACAGGACTGACATCTGTGATCAGATTACCCTGTCCTAACACGTTACTGTTTGCTGGCTGCGTAGCAGAAACTGCCCAGAAGCATGGCCTTAGGCTGTAGTATATGTTTATTTTTCAGTGGTAAATCCTGCATCAGCACCTCCCAACCACTCCTTCCATCCCTGTGCTTTACAGGGTCAAGCCTTTCTGAAGGCATGTGGGAAACTGAAACGTGGTTCCCAATGTGCCCTGTTCAAACGCTGAAGCTGTTACTGAGCACAAATGGCTGAGAGACTGGGAGCAAGAAACCAAACTGGGAAGAACAGAGACGCTTAAATATCTTAGCAAGGTTGTCACCAAGGCACACAACCACTTGTCCAACACACACCCACTATGGTCCCAAGGAAAGAATATACACACACATCTCACCTTAGGAAGTCTGCAACCTATTGGGTGATGGAATCTTAGCCTTAAAAATCCCCCAATACCATTTTACCAGATCTATCAATAGCAACAAGACTCCAGTCCCTCTCTCAAAGAAATACAGATGAATTTGGCATGCTTAACCAGTACATACAGGTAGTCATACCGCTGTAGATTCCCAGCAGAATGGGTTAGCTGGGCCTGAATAAGGTTAAGACCCTTGAAACAGATGTTAAACCCCCAGCAGCAAACCTGTCTGTGCAGTGCTGGCTCTGGGCAGGTCTTCCCTGCTGAGACATCCCTGCTCTAGCATGCCAGCAGCCACAGCATGCAGTCTTCCAACAGCTATGGGGTGTACTGCAAAAGACCTGCAACAGTCAGCTTTTCACTGACCATGTACAACTGTACAGAGCTAGCTGCTCTATCCTTCTTTACCACTGACTGAGATAACTCACATGTCCTTCTTGCTGCAAAGCAGAAGAATAAGAAATGCAGAAAGATACCATGTTGGGGGAGCAATGTAATTGCTGAGTAATGTATGCAGCTCTTCCCTGAAAAGCAAGTAGAAAGGAAGTCCAAAGCAGTAACAAGGGTTGGCTTCCACACTCTGTCTTTAGACATGCCAGAGAGCCAGGGCTGAATGGTCTGATGAAAGGTGGAGATGCTTAAGACAACATCCAGATAAAAGTTCAGGCTTTTGTAGCAGTGAAAATCTTCAAGTAGCTGACCCAGTACTCTCAGCAAAAACCAAGTCCCCACCGAAAATTCTACCTGCACTGCATCAGAGGAATCCAAGGCTGTAGTATTAATATTAGGGTCCTCAACACCCTGCAGTGGGATGCAGACAACAGCACATCTCCACAGGGTTGCAGCCCTCCTGCTGCAATCCTGAGCTTCTTGTGTTATTTATGCAGAGATTCTTGTGTTATTTATGCAATTGGTTTCCACAAGAAGACCAAACATTTCCTCCCAGTTTGTGGTAAGCTCTTCAAAATGCCACAAGGTGCCCACCAGAAAAGCAGCAGGAATGTAATTCCATGCTACCTTCCTTCAAGCACGAGTAATCATATGCTTGGAGTAGGCTCCATTGTCAGCTGGGCAGAGCACATTTCTCCTTGGACAGAATGGGTCACTCCCTACAACATTCCAGAAACCTAGCAAGAGCCAATTTTAAGAAGTGGAGGAGGATAATTGCATTTGGGGCAGTTCTCAGGCCAATAACACAGCATGATGCTATGCATCTCAGCGGGGTTTCTTACCACAGTTACTGCAAGCATCCAGCACTGGTCACTAGTCCTTCAGGGGACAGCAGCTCACCAACAAAGGTAGCAAGCATCTCAGCTTTTATCTTAGTGAGAGAGTACTTATCAACGTACACGGGATGAGGTTTGCTGCCTGGATCAGGTAGCACCTACTAGCACTGATTTATTCGCAGCAAAATGGAGAAACTGAGAATCCAGAAAATTTGAGCTTATGTATTGTTCTGTGGGGAGGAGAGGAAGTGAATGAGAGATGCTGATAAGTGACAAGTAACTTAAACAGAAATTAAACATTTGATTAAAAAAGATGACAGTCACATTCATAGTCCAGTATGTGATGAAGCCTCTGTGGAAAAAACTTTGCACAGAAAGCAAAATAAGTTAACACAGAAACATATGGAAAACAAAACAAAACAAACAAACAAACAAAAAAACAACCACCATTAAAACACAAACAAAAAAACAAGCAAAAAAACCCAACTCCCAACAACAAATCCACTATGTTCTTTGCTAGAACATTCCTGTGACACATTTACCAGATGCTTCAAGTAAGTCCAGCCTGAAACACTATATTTTTATTTTGTTTTATTTTATGTTATTTTATGCCAAGGATTCATTTGACCGCTGGCAAAAGCTAACAATCCTACTAATGTTGTCAAAGCAAGGTAAAGAAAGAAAGAAAGGTACAAGACCAGCTACATCTTCCCTTACACCGTTTCATCACAGGATTGAGATCACAGTAAACTGCAGATCTAAATAGTGCTACCATTTGGTTCTAATTGACAGGATTACTCCTGTACGAATCCCTCCACAACTACCCAGCAGTTTCAGATCTCTCAATCAGCTACTCTCCAACTGCTCGTCAGCTCACATTTGCCCACTGCATGCTCAAAAATTAATCCTGATTAAAAGGACAGAAATGTGGATTTAAAAGCACTCCTGCTCCTTGGCAAGGACAGTGCCAAATTTGGATCAAATGAAGCTCACATCAACAGCTTCCACACTTGTCTTCTGCTCCCAGAGAGCCAGTGGAACTTGAAAGCTGTTGTGTTTGAGTACCAGCTTTATACTGTTCAGCATCAGCTTGTGTTTCCACCACCTCAATCAATTTTGCAGTCACCACATTTTGGAAAGCCACACTGAAGTGGCCCCATTGTTGTTCAATCTCTGAATATCCACCCTGGAGACCCAGAACATAAAGCAGGCTGCATCCAAGTTCACACTGCTTCTTCAGTAGGAGGACAGCCTGCAAGGACCAGACCAGGAACATTGCACACGTAGGAGTCAAGCTCTGAAGAAAAAGGCCATTGTACCATCTAGAAGCAATGCCTTGTCCAGCTGCCTGGAAGGACAAGCTGTTCCTTTTGAAAGGCACAGCATGTCCAGGGCTAAGGGGAAAAAGCAGTACGAAGCCCAACCCACCATGGCATCTGTCTTATGAAAGTGATCAATAGGACCAGGAGGACAGGGAGCACCAACCAGCAGATGAGTGCAGGCAGCCAGTGGCCAGCAATCCCAGCAAGATCCACCTGCAGGCACAACACCAGGCTTGCCTGGTGCACCAGCAACATATGCATTATTCAGCATCTCTAGGAGGGTCAGACCCTTCACTTCAGCTACTCACCAGTGTCTCCAGGGAGAAAATGCCTCAGGTTCATTTTGTGAATGATTTTCCTGTGCTCAGAGTGCACATTCCTACCTCCTATGACAGCAGCACACTTACTGAGTGGTTCATCCTGTCCTCACCTCAAGAGAGGAACATCCTGCATGACAGGCAGCATTTGAGGTACGTGTGAGACACCCTGGTGTGACTGCTCCTTCAGGGATCTGTCTACTTCCTTTAAAACTGCTCACACCTGTCTCCTAGCATCCCTCATTCAGATATGCTGGAAATGAACAACATATTGTGTGAATGTACATCTACCTTGCCTGCTGATGAACAATTTCATTGAAGGATCCAATCTTTCCTGTTGTCGAAAACAGGAGTTATTCCTGCAGTTCCCTCTGTGTGTTAGGCCAGACAAAGCAACAGACATCTGAAAATTGTCATTCAGCCTCCTCATCCTACTTGCAATCAACCTAATGGTTGTGGCTAATAAAAGCCTCCACAAAGACAATATGAAATAATTGTAAGATTACAGAAAATTCTGAGTCAGCAAGGATATATGGAAACCATAGTCCATCTAAAAACCTTCATGCATTTTTATGAACTTAGAAGTTCACTTAATAAAGGCGATAAATGAACAGACTTCTGAATAGACTGTGTACCAGTAGGAATTTAGAGAAATCCAAAAGCAAGCAAGCCCTTGCTGAAAACAGAGGATATAAATAGTAGACAGAAGTCCTGAAAACGTAACAGCAGATGACAAGCAACTGTGTCAACTACTGATGAACTCTGCAGAGAAAGTCCTTTGTCCTCCAAGTATTCAACATGTATATCAATGTCCTAGGGGCTAAAAACAAACAAACAAACAAACACCAAAACAAACAAACAAAAAAAATCTGACTGTAAGTAATTGACTTTGCAGATAAAGCAAAGGCTGGTGAGCAAAATAATTAGGAGAACAGAGCAGGGGTACTGTTTAATCCAGATCTCTTGTTAAAACAGATCATTTGCTAGCTTGCAGTTCATCTTGGCAAGGGAGCAGAACAGAGGCAGAACACGATAACGAGTAATACTCTCATTCCTAGTCAGAATGAAAAGGATGTTGACTCATCTAAGCATAAACTCAGAAAACCGCTACGCCTGGAAGAGCCACAGAAAAAAAAATAAGATGTATAAAGAAGTAAAGATGAGAAAAAGAACATTACCACTGCACGCACATGACAACCACCGATACAAGACAGATGCTGCTCAACCATGGAAAGCCTGGGAAGAGCTGAGAGAACAGTTAATACATAGAAAATGTGTCTTGCTTGGAAAAGATCAAGGAGTTGGGATGTCTTCCAGAACTGAAGTGTTGTAATGGAAGGAGCCTGACGAAGAGAAGGCTCTGGGGAGACCCTATAGTGGCCTCACAAAATCTAAATTGGGGCTATAAGGAAGGAGGGGACAGACTCTTTAAGAAGGTCTGCTGTGACAGAACAAGGAAAAATGGTTAAAAGTAAAGGAGGGGATATTAGGCTGGACATAAAGGAACTTTTTTACAGTAAGGGTAGTGAGGCACTGGAACAGGTTGCCCGGATAGGTGATGGATGCCTTGTCTTTGGAGACACTCAAGGTCAGGCGGCTGGGGTTCTGAGCACCTGATGTAGCTGTCTGTAGGTGTCCCCATTCACTGCAGAGGAGTTGAACTAGATGATCCTTAAGTGTCCCTTCTAACTCAAGTGATTCTATGATATAGGCTCTTCAGGAAAGACAGGCTGGGGAGACAAGGAGGGATGTTGCCCTTGTTGATGTGAGAGAACAGCTGGAGTCTCTGAAGCTCCATCTGGGGGAAGAGAAGCTGACTTGAGAGTTTACAAGTTAGAATTAAAGTGATGATAATTAGATGATATTGTCATGGGTGTCTGATACAGGCCACCTGACCAAGTAGATTAAACAGTTGAGGCAGGTCAAAGCAACCTCACATTTGCAAGCTCTAGTTCTCATAGGCTGCCTGTGATAATCTGTTATCTGTTTGAGGGAAAATACCTTAGGACAGAAGCACTCCAGAAGGTTCTTTAAGTCATTAACCATAATTTTCTCTTCTAGATGAAAGAAAAGCAAATAAGAAGAGATTGAGGTTCTCTGCTAGATCACATTTACCAACAATAAGGAGCATGCTGGTATTGTGGACAGGTGGAAATGAAAAGTTCAAAGGAAGCCTCTGCAGCAGTGACCATGAAATAACAGATTTCAGGATCCTGAAGGCAAACAGAAGGGTGAAAAGAAGCTCACAACCTGGAACTTCAGGAGAGCAGATTTGGCCTCCTAAAAGATCAGTTTGGAAGAATGACACAGAATAAGGCCCTGGAAGGATTAAGGGCCCAAGGAAGCTAGTTAATAGCCAAGGATCACCTCCTTTGAGCTCAGGTCCATCCTAGTAAGTAAGAAGTCATGCACGAATTCCTAGAGGTCTACATCAATGAACACTTAGCTCCAAGCCGAATTCAAACAAAAAAGAAGTTTACAGAAGGATGGTTACTTTGGGAGAAATACAGAGATGACAGGGAAAAAGTTAGAGAAGCTGGCCAGAATTGAGTCTGGTCAGAGATGTCAAGAACAAGAAGAAGAGCTTTGATAAGTAGCATTGGTGGCAAAAGGAAAACAGGAAAAACATGAGTCTGCTGCTGCACAATGTAGGAGACCTGCCTTACAAAGGACAGCCAAAAAGCTGAGGTACCAAATGCCTTCTTTGCCTCAGAATTTCGGCACAGAACAAGTCTTTAGGAACCCTGGGTACCAGAGATAAGGGGCAAAGGCTACAGCATGGAAGATGTAACCTTGGTAGACGGTTAGGGAACTTAAGGCAGGACATTCATAAGCCCATGGCCTTGGTGTGCTCCTTATCCATGAGTGCTGAGGAAGATAGCAGATATCACTGAGAATCCACTTTCAAAAATCCTTGATCAATCACTGCAACTTGGAGAAGTAACCAAAGGCTAGAGTAAATGTCACTCCTGTCTTCAAGAAAGGGAACCCATGGAACTACAGGCCAGCCAGTCTCATTTTGATTCTTGAGAAGGTGATAAAGAAGTTAATCCTAGGAACCGTTTCCAGGCACTTGAAAAGCAAGAAGGTTAGCAGGAGTAATCAGCATGGATTTGCCAAAGGGAAGTCATATTTGACCAATTTGATAAGTTTCTACGATGAAATATACAGGCTCAGTATGTAAGGGAAGAGTAGAGGATACTGTCTACCTGGACTTTCGTATAGCCTTATAGCCTACAGTACTGTATCACAGAGATCAGACTGCCTCAAGATCCTCACAGAGTACATGCTGAATGGCTGGATGACCAGACAGCAAGAAGGACTGAGAATAGCCAGGTCCTAAGGATGGCAACTACTGGCACAAAGTCTGGTTGAAGGCCACTAAATAGCGGTATGCCTGAGGGCTCAATTCTGGGCCCAGCCCTGTTCAACACCTTCATTAACAACTTGAATGATGGAGTGGCATGCACTCTCACTAAGTTCACAAACGAAATGAAACAAAGGGAGTAGCTGACTCATCGGAGAGCTGTGTAGCCATCAGAGGTGTCCTGACAGGCTAGAGAGGTGAGTTGACAAGAACTTTGCAAAGCTTGAGAATGAGAATGACTTAGTGGCAGAAACAACCTCAGGCACCAGGGCATGCTGGATGCCAACCAGCTAGAAAGCTATTTAGTAGCGAAGTACTTAGGAGTCCTAGTAAACACCAAGTTGAATGTGAACTGAGCAAGGCACCAAGCACACATCCGCTACATGTTCCCCCCTCCCCACTGTTGGTTTAGTTGCTTGAAAAAAAGCAGAAATCTGGTGCAACGCTCCTATGTGCTCCCTCTTCCTACCCCACTCTGCCACAGCTATGTTCTTGCATAGCAACTGTGCTGTCAACCAGAATTAGAGGATTTCACGTATAATGAAGTGTTTCTGCCAGCTAGTCCACAACCTTGGTATTGACTTGTCAGAGGAGACCAAGATAATCCAGTAATCCAGTAATCACGAGTGCTCTTTTAGACACAATTCATTACCTAGTCTCTCCTAACCGAGAAAAGAGAAGTGTATATGGGCACATCCGCCATATAAGACTGAGAAACAGCCACATCTCCGTGAGATGAGAGGGAAGACAAGTTTATTGCCTCATGTTCCACTTCCACTGAGCCATATGCAGAGCAAATGTCATTTTCAATGGGAAGATAGTGCATGTCAGGTAGCTAGCATGCATGCAGAGTGTATTTCAGTACTGCATCCAAGGCTGGGGCCACCAGCACAAGGAAGACATGGAGCTGTCAGAGTAAGCCCAGAGGAGGGGCACGAAGACAGCCAAAGGGCTGGAGCATCTCTCCGATGAAGAAAGGCTGAGGGGGCTGGGTTTGGTCAGCCTGCAGAAAAGAATACTCCAGGGAGACCTCACTGTAGACTTCCACAACCCGAAGTGAGCTCATAAGCAGGGGGATTTCCTTTTTACACAGGTAAATAGGGACAGGACAAGGGAGAATAGTTTTATATCAGAAGAGGGGGAGATTTAGGATAGCTATTAGGAGGAACTATTTTTTCTTTACTTGGGGTGGTGTGGCAGTGGCACAGCTGCCCAGAGAAGCTGTGGATATGTTAACCCTGGAGGCACCCAAGGCCAGACTGGATGGGGCCCTGGACAGCTTGAGCTGGTGGGTGGCAGGGGTTTGGAACTGGGTGGGCTTTCATGTCCCTCCCAACCCAAGCCATTCCATAACATGATTCTGTATTTCTCTATCCTTCTGAATGCAGAATAAACTGGTCAGCAAATGATTTCCCCTTTTACTCTAGCAGAAAAAAGATTCCTGAACTCCTCATGTAGTTAATAAGATTTTAACTAAACTCTAATTAGGACAATACAAACACAAAGCCTTAGCTATCTTTTCCATCCTGGACAGAGGCTGAAGGTGTGTCTATATTTAAATTGAAAACAAACAGATTTAAGTCCCAGACTGCAACAGCCAATTATGTGATCAGGCTTAATTCAGTTGTTCCCATTCCAGTTCATGGGCAAAAAGCTCAGATGTTCCTGTCATCTGAAGAAGAAGGGTTGTTCCTGACCCATACATTCTGAAGTTATGCTTTTGGAGCTGAAGATTCAATCAGGTTACCACAAATGATTTCTGTCCATCTTCTTCTCTAATTCAGCAGTGAGAGCTCTTCTCTTGAGAAGCCCCTTCATCAAGCAACACCTGTGCTGGTTGCTTCAAGTCTGAATCTGAACTGCTCTTGCAGAGCTCCCACTGTCCAGCCGTGTGTCTTTCCTTGCATCTCCTATCCTCTGTTTTTGCTGTTGTCAAAGGTGATACTGAAGCAGGATCTCAGGAATGGAAACATTAGGAGAGCTGACCTTCTTAGCCCCTCGTTAAAGACAGATATGGTAATCTATTAACTCAATGTAGCAAATAAGCCCTTCCTTTGAAATCAGAAGATAAAATTCTCTCCAATTTCTAACTTATCTATTTGGGGTTTTTGTTGTTGCTGTTGTTTTTAGAGATAAAGCCCATTTCCAAGCTACCATTTTAAAAGCGGTCCTTACTGGCTCCCTGTATCCTACCGCCAAACAGCAAACTGAGCACTTTTTGGAAATGCAGCCATGTAAGCTGATGCTCAGGTAGGATCAGACCACCGCTGTGAGGTCCAAACACAGGACAACACTGAGGTGAAAACAATTCTCTCATCAAGAACTGTTAAGAGTTAGGTTCTTCTACAAAAAGTGTCCCAGCCCTGCTCCATCTTTGGAGGTGTTAAAGGCCAGGTTGGATGGGGTCCTGGGCAGCCTAATCTAGCAAGTGGCAACTCTGCCCAAGGCAAAGGTGTTCAAACTAGCTGGTCTTTAAAGTTGCTTCCAACCCAAGCTATTTTATGGTCTTGCAAAAGACAGACTGGCCAATGCCTTGTTTAGAAAGTTGTGATAGTTGGGCAGAGTTCATATGCTTTAGCCTTTGTCCTACACAGACACAACAAATTCTTGTGTTCAAGCTCCATGTAGTCTATGAGAAACAACCTGACATCACTAGAGCGTGCCAAAGCACAGTTCCAAGGGCATGGCACAGCACAGGCCAAGGCCAGCTCATTTTCTGAGCCAACAACAAACTGATATTCACAGCACTACTGGCCAGAGCCAAAAGCAAACCACAGCCCTTAGGCTGAAGCAAATATCATCCAACAAACAAGCATGTGCACAGCTTTTGTGAGAAACAGCTTGTTTGTGAGATCTGAGGGACTCACTCCAGTCAGAATATGAGGAATTGCATTTAGCTGTGAAGGTTTTACTGCTAGAAGCTCTGATACCAGTAGGAATGAATCCTGCATCCTTACAGGGTACTGGAGTCAGGTAGGCACTACCCATGAAAGTAGGTGGCATGGAAGGATAAAAAGTCTGTAACAATCCTAGGTCAGCATAAAAAGGAAAACTAACATGAAGTCCCTAGCACAGAGATCTTTCCACATTTCCAAAAGTTACCTGAATCTTGGAACAAAAGAGAGGGATTGAGGAGGCAGTAAAATACTGCATGGGTTGTCGCACAACATGATGCACCATACAGAAGTGATACTTTTGCAGCTTGGCTATATAGGCAGCTGAATGGAGCAAGAACAAAGAGATTTGGCAGGTAAAATAAGTCAAAGAACAAAAAACAGAAAATTGGAGTAAATACAGACAAAAAGCCCCATGACAGGGAGTGCTAGCTCACTCTCCACAGAGGGAGAAAGGGAAGTATCTAGCTTGGAAGTGTCTATACCTTGCACTCTGTGCAAGGGGAGTTAATAAATGATCAACCGTTCCAGAACTTTACCTACAATTACATACTCATACCAATGAGGTCCCATCTGGTCACACATACAGAAAATGGGACCTAGGTAATAACAATAAAAATAACTGCCTACAAGTAGCCTCAGAGTACTCATCACCACATAACACAATAAGCTGTCAGTGCACAGCATAAGAGGAAAAAGAGCAAGCCTTGTGAAAAAAACATGAATATAGAGCAAGAAACAATTATGACTTGGCCAAAGAAATCATCTCTCTGCAACTTTGCTGCAACAAAAAGCCACACTTGCAAAGGACTGTATTATTCCTCATGCTTTTCCATCTTCGTTTTCACAGAATGACAGAATCACAGAACGGCCTGGGTTGAAAAGTACAATAATGATCATCTAGTTTCAACCTCCCTGCCCTATGCAGGATCACCAGCCACCAAAGCAGGCTGTCCAGGGCCACATCCAGCCTGGCCTTGAATGCCTCCAGAGATGGGGCATCCACAACCTCCTTGGCAACCTGTTTCAGTGTGCCACCACCCTCTGTGTGAAAAACTTCCTCCTAATATCCAATCTAAACCTGTCCTGTCTAGGTTAAAAAGCATTCCCCCTTGTCCTGTAACTTTCCACACTTATAAACAGCCATTCTGCTTCAAGTCTATAGGCTCCCTTCAAGTACTGGAAGGCCACAGTGAAATCTCCCCACAGCCTTCCCTTCTCCAAGCCAAGCAAATCCAGTTCTCTCAACCTTTCCTCATAGGAGAGGTGCTCCAGCCCTCTGATCATCTTAGCGGCCCTCCTCTGGACCCGCTCCAAGAGCTCCACGTCCTTCCTGTACTGGGGGCCCCAGGCCTGGACGCAGTACTGCAGATGGGGCCTCACAAGAGCCGAGTAGAGGGGGACAATCACCTTCCTCTCCCTGCTGGCCATCCCTTATTTAATCAGCCCAGCACACAGTTGGCCTTCTGGGCTGCAAGTGCTCACTGCTGGCTCATGTCCAGCTTCTCAACCACCAGGACCCACAAGTCTTTCTCTACAGGACTGCTTTCACTCAGTCTCTATAAATATATGGGATTGCCCTGACTCAAGTGCAGCACCCTGCACATGGCCTTATGGAACTTCATTAGGTTCCTTTGGGCCCACTTTTCCTGCTTGTCCAAGTCCCTCTGGATGGCTTCCCTTCCCTGCAGTGTATCGACTGCACCGCTCAGCTTGGTGTCATATGCAAACTTGCTGAGGGTGCACTCAATGCCAACATCTATGTCACTGATGAAGATGTTGAAGAGCACCGGTCCCAGGATCGACCCCTGAGGGACACCACCTGTGACCGTTCTCCACCCTGACACAGAACCATTGATCACAACCCTTTGGTTGCATCCAGCCAGCAAATTCCTAATCCACTGAACAGTCCATCCTTCAAATCCACACCTCTCTAGTTTAGAGAGAAGAATGTGGTGAGGTACCATGTCAGAGGCCTTGCACAAGTCCAGGAAGACGATATTCAGTTTCATGAGGACGTCTTGGACTTGTTTCACTGTTACAGTGGGATGGAATGTGCTGCTCTCACCCACATTTAGAGCTTCAGGGTCCTGGCAGACATGCAGAGGAGCCTGATTATCAGTGAAGACCTAGGCAAAGCACTTATTGTGCTCCTCAGCTTCTTCCATGTCTGAGTAAGCCACTTCTTCATCCTTATTTCTCAGAGGGGAAAAACTCTCCTTGATCTG
The DNA here is from genome assembly GCA_035772895.1 of Perdix hodgsoniae. Taxonomy (NCBI): domain Eukaryota; kingdom Metazoa; phylum Chordata; class Aves; order Galliformes; family Phasianidae; genus Perdix; species Perdix hodgsoniae. Next base: position 3,084,048 of record JAPSGF010000066.1, on the reverse strand, counting down.
TTTCCCCCTGCTTATGTACCCAAAGAACTCCTTGTTATTTTTCACATCCCTTGCCAAGTTCAGTTCCATCTGCACCTTGGCTTTACTGATCTTATTTCTATACAAGAGGGCAGCATCACAACCCTGCTTTCACTTTCTGTACATTTCCCTGTTTTCCCTCAATTTAAGCTGCAGGTTCTTTCTCAGCCATGCCAGTCACCTGCCTCCTCTCTTCAATTTCTGCTGCTGGGGAATAGAGAGCTCAAAAAGAGCTTTTTCCTCAAAAGAGTTTTATATGTCATCTTTGTGTGTCTGCTGCTTATTTGAAAGGCAGACAGTAGTGGTCTGATACTAGGGGTTCCCAGATAGTGGCATGAAAACAAAGGAAATTATTTTCAAAGAGCCTATTTCAAAGTCTTCGTTTGATTTATATTAAACACATAATTAACTGCTTGAACAAACTGAGATAAAAAGCTCTTTTAAATTTACAGAACTGCCAAACGTAGCAGTTCACATGTCAGCTTGTGAAACAACCATGGCATTTGCTTAGAAACATAAAAAACAATAGACTGTGGTTCTCTTTTCCTGAACATTACTTGTATGGGAAAGCTGGCAGTGAGCAGAAGTAGGAAGTGAATTTACAGTGCATTAGCTGCTCCAGACTTGCTCCTTCTCCTTGCAAATGAGCTGCTGTGCTCTAACAGCAAGCATGGGAGGAGTAGCATCGTGCATACACATCCCCAGTTACTATGGGGCAATTTCAGTCTGTAATTTTCACAAAGGCTATGTTTCCTCCGCAGTTCTGGCTACCCTGTGCCCCTCAGATGGGCTCTGAGTTAGCACAGTAAATGCTGCAAGGTTAGGCAACTCTGGGTGACGCAGTTCTGCATCCCCACCCCACTTGACTTCCCAGCTGATATTTTCTGCTTGGAAAATAGCACACCAGCAGCTGCTCTTTGAAAAAAGCTGCATGAAAGCCCAAAGTAAATGTCAACAGTTGCGTAGGCTTAACCAGGCCATGATTTGCAACCTATGTTTTTCAGACTTGCTGTCACCACCTTGTAAGGCAGAACAGAAAACACACAGCCCCCCCTCCTATCATGTTAAACCACAGGGGCACTGTCAGCAGAAGAAAAATACAGGCAGCAACATTAATAAAGCCTCAGCCAGACAGGAGGTGAGGAGAAGAAGATAAGACTACCTCAGCTGAGAGCACACAGCAAAGAGTGCAAGGATTCAGAGCACAGATAAGCAAGGCTGAACACAAGCATGAGGCTGCCCAGCTCCAAATGGATGATGGAAGTGAAGGTGACACATCTGCAGCTAAGGATTGTGCAAGTGATGTACCCAGTGCCCACTGCACTGCTGGAACCAGAGAAGACTACATGGGGTTGCAGATATTTGACCCCAAACTGCTGCCCCTGCCCTCGCTGGACAGCATCCTGACTTCAGCTCTTCCCATCCCGCAGAACCACCTTCTGGATGCATGTGGTCCCACCAGTCAGGATGGGGGCTGCAACACAGACTATGCCCTGGCAGTTAGTCCAGACTGAAGACCTCACAAGTGACCTGAGGTCGTTCAGCTTGCCTGGTGTGACACTGCATGTACAGTGGTACTAAATTCCAGCTGGTCTGAAACCACAGAAGAGCATGCACTAATCCATGAAGTTCCCCAAAGAGTCCGGGACAGGTGGGGGAAGGGGAGGGAGTGTGTTTTTGCTGACCCTCATTGGGCTTCAAAGGAAGGAAAATAAATAAAAAATAAAATCACTCTAATACAGAAGATGAGCCCCTATTCCTCAGGGTACTGAGAGGTCAGTTGAGCTACTTTTCCAAACATCCCAGCTTCACTGACAATGCTCCTCCTTCCCCCAGGCAATTACATCTTTCTCCTTACCTAGCTATTACAAAAGCAAGTTTAGACATAGAGTCCCAACCTGCCCCAGGCACCTACTATGAACATGCCTCGCAGGGTCAGAGAGCAGACATCCAAGGGTCCAGTGTCACTTGGGGTGGAGTCTGTCCAAGGTTTTCCAGGGAAGAGGAGAGGGACCTCCTCAGGCCAGGTCTAAACAAATTTAGGAGGTAGCCTGAACTCCTACAGCTAAGCAGACTCCAAATACCACACATGAAGAACACTCACTCCAGGCCAATTCCCATGCTCCTGCTTGCTACATGTCTGCCCCAGCAACCAGCCCAGTGCCCTGTGCCATCCTGCAAGCCTCTGTCCCACCTGGGAGAAGTTAAGCCCGTTCAGTGGGTGGCACTGCTCCTCCACCTTCTCCACAGCGCCTGTTTGCTTCCTAAGCCGTTCTGCTTCCTGGGCCAGATACAGATCCAGGACGGGCACTCCTCGAGACTTGATGTCCACTTCCGTCAGAGAGTTCACCATCAGCATCACCCACACCGGCCTCTTCCGCTCCCAGTTGCCAGCAATGGCATTAAAGAGGTAGTCTGCATACAGCCCTTTGCCCCGCTGGTCTGGTGTCATCCAAGATGGCATCATGAGTTTGACATATTCCAGGTGCCGTTTGAGCCGACGGTAGATGTCACGGGGCAGCACGTCCTGAAGGTTCTCCCCCTGTGGCAGCAGCTGGCAGCTGGTGAGAGCAGAGATGGTGTAGGGGTCGGTGAGGTCCAGCTCAAAGTACACTATGTGACTCTGCTGAAAAGCCTTCTTGGAGTTCTCTGGGATGAAATCCCAGACACGGGTGTATGGGACATGGATGGTGCCAAAGAAGTAAGATGGGGGATCTCTCTTGATGGTCCACAGAAAGGAGTTCAGTTCACTCTGCCAGGGAAGAGGGAGACACAGCTAAGTATGTGCAAACACACCAGGCACTGAGTACAAGGCTAAAGGGAAACAATATGCCAACCCAGTAGGTCACCTGGCTCTGCAGCTTGCCAGCATGTATATTAACTAAAGAGGCTATACACACACAACAAGCCCTTCTTCAGTATCTTTCTTCTCAGGCCTTTAGCTCAAAATTCACCCTTCATTAATTAAAAGCATTGTAAGTGTGGCCTTAGCTTTCTCCTGAGAGGCAATGTCATAGCTTCTCAAAAGAAACACCATCCCAGCTCATCTTCCAGTATTTGCCAAAAGTAGCAACAGCACAGCCCAAGCAAGCTACGCTTCTGCAGAATGTTTACCCAACTTCCATCTTTCATCAACTTCATCAAAAGTTGCTGTCACTTTGCTGAAATGGCAGGCTGTCAATCTCCTTCACCTTGGCATCTCTTGTGTCAGCACAGCAAAGACCCTTCCCTTAAGGAAGCTGCCATGACACACAATCAGAGGGCACCTTTACAGAACTTTCCACTCAGAACAAGAACTAGACAAATGAATAACACCAACTACTATATGGCAGAAATTCCTGCTGGAGCAGTTAGGACTAGAGTTTTACAAGGATGTGGCACATGGCAGACAGACATGCAGACAAGGCTCCTCAGCTCAATTTGTCTTTTTTCTTATGGAGGAGAAAAACACATTCAATACCATAGAAAAACAAGGGAAGAAACTCTGCAGGTCTGTGGTCCCAGACAACAGAAAACCTCTTTCTTCAGGTCTAGCTTTTAGAAAAGTCTCCCCAGACCTCCCAGCTATCAGCAAGTCAGAATCAGACTATGTTTGTTCTACTGCAAGATGTGCTTCACACCATTCCCAGAAACACTAAAGTGTGGGGTGTCCCCTATGACAGTAGAGCAGATAGGAAAAATGGGTCCTACCCGGATCCCAAAAGTCATTTTACACTATCAGCAGACACGACTCCCGTCAGGAGCAGTGATCCCCACTGAGTGGACACAGTTTCTATCTCCTTGAGCAGACCGGAAGAGGTATATTGCCTCTGCATATGTAAGAAGGAGGACAGGCTTCCAGATGGGCTCAAACATCTGGTCATCCTTTAGCCAGCATATAACTCTAACCTCAGCTCCAAGGCTAACTGTGCATATGTGCTCATCTAAGATACCTGCCTGACTTCCAAATGCAGAACAGGCTGCTTGGAGGAATTTATTGGAAACACACTGCCTATAACTTTCTGATGTTAAAGAACAAGGGTCAGGAAGGTTAATCTTAAAAGATTGCTCTGCAATGGCTGATCCCAGACAATCTTCTTCCAGAACTCCACATCAAGCCTAAGTCATGGATCAGACAGCACTTCAGTAAAGTGCTGCTGCCAGTATGGCTTGTCAGCACACTGACAAGTAAGTAAACACCAAGCACTCTTCAGACACTTCTGTGGCACGTTAAAGGTCTGTAAGATACCTCTGAGACCTGAGTTTGGGTAACAAGATACATCTCTGCAACCAAACAGACAGTCCTGGAACACTTTCCTAAATCACAGACCATAAAAACATTCCTGGAGACCACAAAAGAATGAATGATACACAGCACTAAGAGGGAAGGAGAATACAGACAGAGTATGAATCCAGCAGAAACCCAGAAAATACATGAAAAAAAAAATGAATGTACACAGGAAACAAGAAGGGAACCAGACCGGATTCACTCCTGCCTTTTGCCAGGAAGGAAAATGGAAGGACCTATCTGTGAGAAAAACAAGTAGACAGCAGCCAGCAGGAAGGAATGACCAGCAGTGCTGTTTTTCACCTATAAGAAAGAAGGCAGAGGATGCATCTGGGACAGGAATGAGGTTTGGAGTTCAACACAACTTCACACAAGTCTGATCATGTACATGCAGCAATAGAAATTGCAAGGAACAAATGGCCACCAGCCCTCTTACATTTCAGTCCAGCTCCTGCACAGAGCCACCCAGCAGGCTCAAGCTCAGACAGAGGGTATCTGGCAGTGTCAGTTCTGATCCAGATCACGGTATACAACCCAGCTAGAATGATGTTTGGCATTGTACTCTCAAGTCTTTTGCTCTGCAAATCATCACAGCTTTTGATTCACATACTGCAAGCTGAGTAATGCCACCAGCCACCAGCAGTACCAATGACAGAACACACAAGCCAGGCACAGAGCAAACACTGTAGAGTCTACAGCACAGGCATTAAAAGAAAGCACACTGAGACCAAGGCAAAGTTATCACTCATATTGTAGTGAGCAAGAGCTTACTTAACAGAGTGGCCGGGCACTCTGCATGCACCTCCACAGCAGAGGCAGCAAAATCCCAGGGTGATGGGCCTTCATCTCAATCTGCCTGGGCTCACGAGCACTATGCAGAGCTAGTGCAAAGGCTGAAGGACTGCTCTGTTTTCAACTTGGTGAAGCTCCTAGAGCTTACCACGTTTCAGTCCAGCTTGAGAAAGAGGAAAGGAAGGCTATAATCTCTCCCCAAGACCGTAAAAGGGGAGCTCTTTAACTATGTGTTAGGTGGCTGTGAGATAGTGCAGCAGCAGTGCCAAGGCTTGCTTAGCATTGCAGAGTATGCCACGACTGGCAGCGTCTCTCTCTCACCTCACTTTTCTGAGAGCATGCAAGAGATAAAGGCGCTACAGCTGGTTTGTAGCAGTATCCTTCCACACAGCTTTCACTTCAGAAAGGAGCATGAAACAGTGAAAGTGGTATCCTGGAGGCTGCAGAGAGAGCTGGGCTTGGCAGCTCCAGGAATTTCACTTTCATAAACGTAACAGTTAAAGAGGCAGCTTCACGTGCAGACCACCATGTGTATATCTGTTTCCACTCCCAGATTTTGCAGGTGGCACAGAACATTTTATTCACTATGGCAAAAACAAGGAGTAAAGGGAGGATTGGATGGCAGCCTGAGGAAGAGAGCAACAGTCCCACGTAAGGCCTGTTGATTCGCTGCTCCACTGATATTTCAGGCGATGTCAAATGAGCCTCAGCACATGCCCTCTGCCACAACACATCTCCACTAGGACTGAGTTTAATCTCTGCTGGTGAGCCCCACATCCAATTATTTCTTCATGTTCAGCACGATGAGCATCTTCCCAGGGGAACAACATCAGAGAGTGAACCGATTCTGGGTTCCAACAAACAAAAACGCACATGCACATACGTAAAGAAAAAAAAAAAAAGAAAAAACTTTTCTTCCGTTAGCTCAGTTCTCGCAACTGAACGCACAAGAAGCACTATGAGGTGGTGGTGAAACCAGTGGATGGAAAGGAGGAGGAAGTACTCAAACTAACAGTGGACCAATGGAAACATGGTCCTATGGAATTCACTCCCTGCTATGAGATAGGGAAAGCCTTGCTGCCACACCTCACCATGACTATACAAGCACTCACTTTGAGCTGCCATGGGCGCACCTAAGGACAGATAACAGTTCCACAAAAGGAAAGGACAAAAGCATTAGGAATTGCAGAAATCCAGGGAAAGTGTAGTGCACATGAAGAGTTTTCCTCAGCAGCTCAGGAAGGGTTTGGAAAAGAAAAAAAGCTTGAGGAATAGGAGACTAAAAAGAAGTTTTAAGGAGTGATAGTTGAACCCCAAGCATCTAGACCAATATCCCAGCATCTTTCCTGAAACAGGAAGCTGTTCATCCACTGGTGGCCTTGGAAACTCCCATTATCTCCTGCCTCCTCCTTTCTGCTTCAGCAGAACAGAGGCTCTGACTGAGAGGTATTTTCTTTATTTTTCCAATAAGTTTCTTCCTCCTGCTTTCAGAGAAAATTCTTTACTATGAGAGTGGTGAGGTGCTGGAACAGGCTGCCCAGAGAGGTTGTGGATGCCCCATCCCTAGAGGTCTTCAAGGACAGGTGGGGATGGGGTCCTGGGCAGCCTGGTCTACTATTAAATCGGGAGGTTGGTGGCCCTGCCCATGGCAGGGGGGTTGGTGATTCATGATCCTTGAGGTCCCTTCCAACCTGGGTCATTCTGTGATTCTGTGAAAAGAAAAAAGAAGAAGAAAGCCAAACTTCCAATATAGCTCATTTTAACAACCTTCAGTAGCTTGCTTTTCCAGCAGCATTCCTAGGACTACCAAGGAAAGTAGTCTTCAGGTATACAATTTCTAATGCAGAAATCTCTTCAAATGAGGCAAAAATAATTCTTCTGGAAGAAAAGTGCCAAATAGGATCTGTTATTCTTCTTCTGACAAACGAGCTCAAAGTGGGGTAAATGACATTCTGACTGTCAAGAATAAAATAACAGTAAACATCCAGGAAATAAAACAAAGAAAAACATGAGAAACAAAGAATGCCTCTAGTGACAGTACTCTCAGCATCCAGAAAAGGAGGAACAGTATGATGGGAATTTTAAAAATGAAAGTTTTAAGAGAAACAGGTTGTGGAGATCCAGAGAACAGCGGATCTGAAGGGAATGACAGCTGCAGTCTGAGGAGTGAGGAACTGAATGCAAACTTCTGACACAAGGAAGCCTGCCTCCGGTCTGCCCAGATGACTAAGCAAGTTGCATTACTACTGCTTCCTTCTGCCTTTTGATCCTTGTTTATGTTACCATAAGTTTTTTTCAGCACAAAGTACATCATTTGCTGTGCTAGGTGCTTGCATGCTATGCCTACATCACTAGGCAGCTGCCTTCTGCTGCTTCAGAGTCCTCCTGAACGCCAAACCCTCACAATCATCCAAACAGATAAGTCTTCCAAACAGCAGCCCAGAACTGCACTGTTTCTCAATCCAAAAAATGCTCTTAAATGTTTCTTGCAACAAAAGCCAGAGCATGTGGCATGCGGTGTTTTACCCAGGCAGGCAGCCCTGTAGCCCTCCCTATATGGCTTTCTCCCTCCTTATCTGCTCTGGTGTTGTGTCTTGTCATACCCATTTATACCTAACTGAGGCGAAGATTGCACCTTTACTCACCATACAAAGTGCCCCATGCAGCAACAATAACACACAAAGAAATGTAAGGCACATTTTTAAGTTTTCTTAAGCTTTTGCCCATTTACGTTACTGACACTTAAACTCAGCTAAGACTGTAAGCAGAACTCACCCAGGGATAAACACTACACTGACTACTATTACAACTAATAAAGGAACATAAATTAGTCTCCATTTGACAGAACTGAAAAATTAAAAATTTAAAGGAAAAAAAAAATTAACTACAAAGCCAAGGATTTGCAGCAGGCATTACTGCTCTATCAAAGAAAATTCGTAGGTGACTCTGAAAGCAATGCCTCCTATTTATTTCCACTGAAACTATAACAAAGAGCATAGCAACATTATTCGTTAGAGCAAATGAATCTCAGCTACAAAACACTGATTTTCAGTACAGTCACCACCATGAGCTGTGCATTTTCACCAGTGATGAACAAGAAACTGCATGCCATGCTCACAAACATCTACACCAGCAGAGGTGACCCGCTGCAACCATTGCCATTGCTGAAACACATTACCCACTGCCTCACAGTGCTCACATTCACTGTCTGGTCTCCAGAAAATATTCAGCAGGTGCCAGTGAATGTTAGTGGGTGCTATTTTTTCCGTATGGAGGAAATTCAGTGCCACATTTTTTGCTTCATCTGTACTTCCACCTCAGATACCATTCTGTCTGAATGCTCTTCTGTTGCCATCTGTCACACGACAACAATGTGTAATGGAATATTGGTGGGAAGGTTCAACCTCTACTGCCATAGCACCACCACTGAAGGTGTGGGCTGACACCATAAATTAGGAGACATTACTTTCAGAGCAGCTCTCATATAAGAGAGAAAAGCAGCCATTTAAATTGGTTGACTCTCTAATGGGAACAACCCATCATAAATTATTAACTAGCTACAACCACTGGCATGCTACTTTGGATTCTGGCTTGAAATTTACCAGTGTTCTCTGATGTTAAGCAAAAATAAAGTAATACCAGATTTGATTCCAACACTCTTACTTGTTTTAGAGTCTTTCTTTTTTACTGTGAAAAAAGAATGATGAGACTCATTACTGCTGCTTTAACTGTAGCTTTATTATTTTCATTACTGCAGCTTTAACTGTAATATGGAGCACTGCATCTTCAGTACTGCCACTAACTCTCATAAATCCCATGGAACCAAATAATAGAATCACAGAATGGTGCCGGTTGGAAGGGACCTTAAGGCCCACCCAGTTCCAACTCACTGCCATGGGCAGCTATGTAGGCAGACAGACTATTCCAAAGGCAATGCCTTAAGCCCTAGGTTACAGGATATGCCACAGTTCAGTGGCAGTGGGGCACAACACCAATAGCTGGAGGCAGCAAGGTCCTGAGGCCTTGGTTCTGGTGCATGGGGAGGGGAAGAGCAGGTCACAGGGCATCCCAGGCTTTCCTGTTAGTAACAAGCCTTCTTGCAGCTCCCATACTGCGACGAGGCTTTGTTACCCTCCTCATTTAGCACTATTGCACTTCCTTCCAAGGGTTTCTGGCTCCCTTTGTGGCCATGATGGTGGGGCTCACCTCACTTCAGCTAGGAGAACATAAAGTGATCCAAGGGGTGGAACACCTGCCCTGTAATCAATGGCTGAGAGAGCTGGGGCTGTTCAGCCCAAAGAAGAGAAAGCTCTGGCAAGACCCAGTAGCAGCCTTTCTGTATCTAAAGTGGGGCTATAAGAAGGAAGGGGACAGACTCTTTAGCAGGGTATGTTGTGACAGGACAGGGGGAGACGGTTTCAAACTCAAAGAGGGAAGGTTTAGATTGGATATAAGGAGTAAGGTTTTTTTTTTATGATAAGAGAGGTGAGGCACTGGCACAGGTTGCCCAGAGAGGTGATCGATGCCTTGTCCCTGGAGACACTCAAGGTCAGGCTGGACGCACTCTGAGCACTCGATCCAACTGCAGGTGTCCTTGCCCGCTGCAGAGGAGTTGGACCACTCAAACACTTCTACAGCAAATGGTGTGATACACGCCGCCCTCACCTCTGCTGACAGGCCGTTTCCATGTCCATTGCCTACAGAGCGCAGGGATGTTCTATCAGACCTAATAACACACAGCAAGCTCAAGATGACTTTTTATTACATGGCTCTCTGTGCTTTTACCTCAGAAGCTTCACTGAGAACTGCTTTTCCCCTATGTCCGACTTCTAATGGACGTGACGCTCTGCCCATGAGCTTCACATCGGCCTAAGCATCACGAGCAGCAGGCAGCCCTCGGCTGCACTTCTCCCCCACTGGGCTGGGCAGCCCGCGCCGCTCACGGCACTCAGACCGGTGGAGTGCGAGCACGAACAACACCCCACACAAGCCGTCACCGCATTTCTGCTGAAAGGCCACTGGCACTGCTGCTCTGAACCTGCTCCACCACGCTCCGGATGAAGCAGGAAGCCAACCGGCCGTCCCTGCGAGGAGCACGCTGCTCCCGGACCTTCCTTCTGCAGCAGCGCCGTCGGCCAGGGGGCGGCTCCTCGCACGGAGCGGATTCAGGTGCAGGCGTAGCCGCCGACAGTCCCCCATCGCATCCTCTGCCGAAGCGCCGCGGTGCTTGGCCTCGCGGCCGCAGAACCCCGAAGCACCGCCGTTCCCTCACTGCCCGTCCCCAGCTGAGCCGTCCCCACCCCGGCTGCCCCTGGGGGAAGGAGACCCCCCGCCGCCTCCGCGCCCGCTGCTTACCTTTCCGCGGAGCGGGCAGGCGCCGGCGGGGCCGCGACTCTGCCGCGCTCTGGCCAGCAGGAGGAGGCTCTGCAGCAGGCAGACCCAGCCGGGGTGCACCATCCCTGCTCGGTCCTGGAGTTGGCACAAGTTGGGGACGGCGTTCCTTTTTTTTTTCTTCCCCCCCCCCCCCCCCCCCCCCCCCCCCCCCCCCCTCCTCCCTCCTCCCGTTTCCACTCTTTTCCTACCCCCTCTTTTTTTTCTTTTTTTTCTTTCTCTTTCTCTTTATAAATACCCGACTCTTCTGCTATTTTTCTTCCCGCGTATTACTTCTATTACTGTTTAACTTCTTTTACGCAGGCGGCTCGCTCCCATAGCCCTCGCGGGAGCGGCCCCATCCCCTGGCCAAGCGCTCCAGTTGTTCCCTCTTCCTCTTAAAGGGTCCCGTGCCGGGCGGGGGGTCGCGGGGGGGAGGAAGGGGAGGGCGCGGGGCCCGCCGCACCGGGGGCGGGCGATGCGGCGGCGGCGGCGGCGGCGGGGAGGGGAGGTTGGAGCTCCCTGGGGCCCGCTCCCCGCCGTTCGCATCGCTGCGCTGTCCCGGCCCGGCCCGGCCCGGGGGCTGGGGCAGCTGCGCCCCCGCCCGGAGCAAACGCCGCGCCCCCGCCCCTGCCCTCTGCCCTCCTGCCTGCCGCCCTTCATTACGTGAGGAATCGAAGTTGTGATTCTTCCCTAGCCTCTTTATTACCCATCCGACTTCGGGCCGGCTGTAGCACTCGGGAGCCTTTGGCTCGTTTCAGCGTGGCTGTGCCGTCGTGCAGTTTGTCCACTGAAACCGTGTGCAGTGCGCTTTGCGCAAGTGGTGCGGTCTGTTAAAGACAAACGTGCTGAAGGGCATACCACCGTCTCTGCTTGTTAGAACTCACCAGTATTTTCTGAGAAAACTGATATCTAATCCTTCAAAAAGTACACACTGCTGATGATCAAATCTGATACCTGCCGGGACTGTTGGTTTTTGTGTTGTTTTTGTCACACATGAATTTCTTACCGTTTCGATTTCTTTATGGCGGCATCTTTCATCTTTTATGGTAGCAAAATCATTTTAGTGTAATTACTAAATAATTTAGCTTTAGCACATTCAGGGCTTCTCCCTCCAATGCCCGCCAAGGTGAACCAAGGTGTTGCACGGAGCTTTCCCTCCTGCATTGCCCATAGTTGTTTTGATTAAATACCACAGGCCAGGCAGTGGGCATGGTGCTGGCTAACTGTGTCAGGCTGTGTGCCGACTCAGGCAGTCGTTGTGCCTTTGGCTTTATTTTTAATTTCAAGCGCATCTTTTTCAATCCCAGAGATAGAGATCTATGAACCAGGGTCCAGAGTCAATGACAAACTTCCTACCAACTCCTAGAGAGTAGAGATCTCTGTCTCTGCCTTCAGTTGTACAGACTGGTCTTGCAGTACAAAGCAGTGTCCCCAGAACTAGATTTTTTTTTGGCGAGAGCCAAAATCCTTCGTTTTTTTTTTGTTGTTTTGCCTTTTACATTCATTACTGTGTTTTGGGCTTGGAAGAGGAGAATGATACCAATTGTATATTAAATGCATCTTCTTTTCTTAGGTCCTGCTGACCATTTAAGACCAAAAAAAAAAAAAAAAAGCATTATCTGGCAAAGAATTTGGCATTTATGCAATATATTGTAGCTGTAATCTCAACTACTTTATTATTCCATTTTTACAGGGAGAGAGAGTGCTACCTGCCATCTGTCAGCCTGCCAGAAATTCATGTCCCTATCAGAGCAAGAGCTGAGGATGTGACATCTTTCTCCATCGCCTTCTCAGAATATTGCTGATTCAACACGGGAGGCATCAAAGTGAGTTGCTCTCCAGTAAAGCAGTGTTCCAAACAAGTGTCACCCTTAGCAGACAGGTGTAAAACACATCAGCAGTATGTATCTGTCCCAGCGTGCAGTGAGACCCATGTTTGGTTGTACGCCTTCTCAGGCTTGGAAGCCAGATAGCATTCGTTCTTAGAGTGCCCAGATTGAGCTGTAAAGAATAAGAATAAATCTTCCATGGCACAGAGATGTCCTGCCAAGCTGATTAGGTACATTCTGTGTGACTATTTTTAGTTTCTTTCAGTTCTGAAGTGGAAACTAAGTAGCAACACTTTCTGAAATACACAGCTTGTGTGCATATGGACAATGCAGATTAAGGTGTATTTCTGTATTTGGGAAGTGCTTTATCTGCGGTGAATTGCTGATGGAAAATAGCAGAAGAAGAAGGACAAAGGGAGACTTGCACAGAGGCTTTCAAAATAATTTATACTTTCAATAGAACATTTCAGTAGAAAGCCACATCCCAGACCTACTAATAGAGACCTAAGAGATAAAATTATCATTTTCATTTAATAATGTTCTGCTTGTAGTTTTGCTAGGTTTACCCATTGCAATCCATTGCAAAATGATTTCAACAGAATTTCAGTGTGTGCTCGATGTTAAGGACATGCTTCTGTACTTCGCACAGAAGAGGTAAAGCAAAGCATTCTCCTGAATCAGGGCCTTAAGACCTCAGGGCCAAGTAGTGAACTGGGCTGTACTCAGAATTAGCACATTTTTGTCTGTTTCATAAAATCACTGACATTTAACTGGAATCAGTTTCCCAGGCCATAGGAGCAGCTGTATGCAGACGGCTGAGAGAACATCAGAGGTGAGAGAGTTCTAGAGTGGTTCCTGCTGACAGCAGGTCTGTAGAGGACAGACCAGAGCTCTTGCATCCACATGTGTGTGCAGCACTGCATGGGTGCAGAATGGCTTCTGAAGGGCCTCTCAAGCTTGTGTATGTGCTTTTGCTACCTAGTATTAACCAGCAATATGAAAGAAAGCCGCTTTGTGCAGCCAAACATAGCCAATCTTGAGCAAAAGAAGCCACAAAAGAGATTTGCAAAGATTTTGGGGCACAGTATGTTCCAACCTTGTTAACAGGCTGGTCAGCTACGATTCATCCTCTGACTAGCAGAGTTGGAGTGAGTTTAGATTCAGCATACATTTTAAACACCATGAAAGATAAAGTTAGGATTTCTCACCATTTAAATTATGAACAGATATCATAAAGCAGAAAACAAAGGAGGCAAAGGAGCTTTATTCATTGAGTTGAGGAAAAAGTAGTCTACTTTATCTGCATTTGAGAGAAGGTTTGCTTAGAAGTATTGATGTCTGCATCAGAGATTCAGAAACACAGATCCCCAGTTATGCCTTAAGATAAAGCAGGTTAGTGAACTCTGTAGTATATAACTGTATGAAGGTGCTACATCAGGTGGAAGGGAAGTATGGGGAATATATTAGAGTTAAGTGGTTACACATAATTATTGGGCGTAGTCAATCAGAAGCTAAAAATAGAGTAGAGAGTAGAATTCTCTAAATGCATCTTAATAAAAGAAAGGTCAGTTTGAATGGAGAGAGAAAGCTAAACAAAAATGAATTTCTTGGACACTGACAGGAGGTGAAGGGAATGTACATGCTGAATTGCAATAGGCCTCAGCCTTTCAGAAATACAGCTGAGGGTCATTTGAAGCCAGACTAGGAAGAGTTAAAGGACAGTTTGCAAACTCCTTTCCCTAATTTGAAAATATTTTTATAAGCATACAATCACAAAATTATCTATTTAGAAGATAAGAATAAGGAACTGTTTAAAAGATGAGAATAAGGTGTTAACAGAATAACGTGAACGTACTTAATTATTCAGATATTAGTTCATAAAATTAGGAGGAAAAAATAAAAAGATTGTAAAAAAAAAAAGCATCATTTAATGAAACATAGTAAATAGAGAACCCATATTTAATGTAAATAGAAAATACTGTGTTTATGGGGCACTTCAAAGGGGTGACAGAATCATGTTGTCATCATATGGCAGCTCGGGAAGCAGAAGCAGAGCACACCTCAGTGGTAAAGTTCAAGTGGTCTGAGTGAATTTGACTGATTTCCTGTCATCAGAAGGAATGTTTCATCAGTCCATCACTTACCCATTCAAATGATGGTTTGGTGCTTGCACCATGGCTGTATCATGAAATTGCGCGCAGAAGAGTGAGGTGCCAGAAATGGCTGTTAGACTGGAGAGGAAAATGCAGTCCCTCGAGGATAATTTAGCACTCTGCCTGGGAACCACAGTCCTGTGTATGGCCATCAGCCCTGCTAGCTGAAAAGCAGCTGATGTGGCAATGGAAAGGATGGGTGCTGCAGTCTGTCAGATCTTTCCCCCTTCTCAAGCCCTTCACTGGGTTAGAAGGAAGATGCAGGAGCAGTCAGCCCTGGAAACTCCAGGTGGATCTCAATGGTATGTACATAGCCATCCATCCAGGAAGCACTGGGAAGTCTGATCCTCCCAGGGGGGATCCACAGTTTGTAAACCATTCCATTTACATAGATAGGCGTCCGATGTTTTCCAGGAAATATGAGGAGAAATTGCCTACAGAACGTCTGAAGAAAATCTAAAATGAGTAGAAACTTGTTGAATTCAGCTTATCTGCTAAATTAGCATGATATTTTTTTTTCCAGGATGTCTTAGGGGGAAAAAAGATGTCTTTTTTGTGTGTGTGTGTGTGTGTGTGTGTGTGTGTGAATGTAATTAAAGATTTCTGCAGAGAAAGGAGAAATTATCTGAGTGAAAACACTTATTTTGTCCTCGTTTTCTAATTGTCTCTGAAAAATGTTAGCAAAGCTTTCAGGATGAAAGACATTGTGCAGGCAAGGCTCTAATTAGTTACAAAATGTAATTGTAGCATTGTATCATGTAGCTTTTTATTTTTATTATTTTTTTTTTTTCGGTACAAACAGATAAATGTAGTTAATATCTTCCTGCAGTTAATAAGCCAAAAACAGACTCACAAAGAACATGATGGAAGTGAAGCTTCAACACAAGAGAAACCACATGAGTCACTGAATCCTTAAGATTGGAAAAGTTCTCTAAGATCATCAAGTCTCACCATCAGCCCATCCCCACCGTGCCCACTAAACCACATCCTTCAGTGCCACATCCACACAGTTCTTGAACACCTCCCATAGACAGTGATTCACCACCTCCCTGGACAGCCTATGCCATGCATCACTGTTCTTTCTGAGAAATTCTTCCTGCCATCCAACCTGAACCTCCCTCATGCAACTTGAGGCCATTCCCTCTCATCCCACTACTGTTAATGTGAGAAGAGGCCAACCACCACCTTACTACAACCTCACTTCAGGCAGTTGTACAGAACAATAAGGTCACCTCTGAGCCTTCTCTCTTCCAGACTGAGCAATCTCATCTCCCTCAGCCACTCCCCATAAGACTTGTGCTCCACTCCCCTCAAAGCTCTGTTGCCCTTATCTGAGCACATACCAGGGACTTAATGTCTTTCTTGTGGTGAGAGGCCCAAAACTGAACACAGTACTTGAAGTGCAGCCTTACCAGAGCTGAGTACAGAGGGACAGTCGCCTCCTTGCTCCTTCTGGCTATGCTATTACTGATACAAGCCAGGATGCAATTGGCTGCCTTGGCCACCTGGGCGTATTGTTCACATGGGCTTATGTTCAACCAGCTGTCAACTAGAACCTCTATATACTTGTCCAACACATGCCTTGCCAGCCACTCTACCTACCCCAAACCTGTCGCATTGCATGGGATCATTGTGATCAAAGTGCAAAAACCTGGCACTTGATCTTGTTGAAGCTCATACACTCAACCTCCTGTAGAGCCTTCCTACTCTCAGGCAAATAAACACTTCCCATCTTGGTGCCATCTGCAAACTTACTGAGGACGCAATCAGTACCCTTGTTCAGATCGTCAGTGAAGATATTAAACAGGGCTGGCCGCAGTACTGACCCCTATGGAACACCACTTGTGGCCAGTTGCTAACTGAATTTAACATGAATTTGTTGCCAGCTTCAGTGGGGCTGGGATTTTTCTTGCAGTGGTGGTGGTAAGGTTAGGCAATCTGTCCTGTCAGTGAATTCCTCTGTATGAGCAAACTCAGGCAGGCCTGACTTCTGAGAAGCCATTGAATGTGTCCTTCCTGTGGCCATCTATTTGCTAGTCAGTAAACTACCAGCGATTCTTTTGGTTTTTTTGCTATACAGTCATGCACAACAAATGGCAATCCCTTCTGCCATAAGTGCCCTAAGCTTCAGGGCACTGAAAGCCTAGATCCTGCAAAGAATTACATAGACAGTTTTCTTTGCATGCTGCAAAATGTCCCAGGAAGATAAAAGAAACAACATAGTGAAAATGTTTCATGCAGTTTGGGGTAGCCTTGATCTTTCTCAGGAGAAAGTAACTGGAAAAGTAACGTAACTGGATATGAGCCTGTCAGTGATTATCCTCTATGCAATTGTGAAGACACTTATTTATGACAACCCATCAATACAGCAGAGCTGAAACTAAATTTCAAATCCAGCTTTATTTTCTTTGGTAATTTTTTTAAGTCAGAACTTGAGTTAGTTTCAGTCATCTGGGAACTTCAGTTTCTCATCAGTAAAAAAAACCAAACAATCACAACACAAGAACAACAAACAAATTAATACACCTTCTATTTTCTCTGAGAAACAGAACAACTCTGTCTTGACATGCAGGGCATGTAATTTTTAATTCTGAATTTATGTGCTGAAATATCATTGCAGAGTGAGGGTGGTAACAATTGCCCTTCAATCATGGCACCTGCTTCTGGTGGTTGTTTTTTTTTCATGAGAAGCTAATAGAGTGCCTAACCCTTGTCAGGGAGGGTGACAAATTCTACAGGGTCTGCTGTGTAACATTCTTAGTCTGTATCTGAATTTGCACTCTCTCTGCTGATAGCCCTGTCCGTAACTGCAGTACATAGAAGCTCCAGTGAGTCTCTTGAATGTGCACTTGATATGAAGGAGATAGATGGTACCATAGCTGAATCACATCTCCACTTCAAGGCTGAACCAAACATGCTGTTGAGCAGAACATAATCCAAAACAAGAGCAATCAAATGTTGCTGGAGCCACCATTGCTGAGTGGGGCTAACTCTGGATACACGCAAAAACATGGAGGAGAGGTGCTGGATGAATAGTTCTTCTCCAAATATCTTTTCCCATGATGAAAGCAATGGTACCAAGCTATCTGTATGAAACCATTATCAAGCCAACCCATTCTTCTTTGGCTCCTAGGCCCATCCTCTAAAGATACTCCACCATGTTTCTTAGTCTTTCAGCAGTGGGCAGGACTCCTATCTAGTTGTCATGGCTGTCTGCTACTGTTATAAATACTGTCCTCTTCTAAACCTCAGAAGCACTTGCTAGGATAAGCTGTAGGCTTTCACCTTCCTAGTGAGATTCTGGGTAGAAAAGCCATCTTTTGATATAGGAAAGCAGGAGGGCCTGTTGATCTCATCCAGCCTCTCCCTCCAGCCAGGCAGAAACACTTGTTGAATAGATGAAGAATGCAAGAAAGTCCAAAATAAGTCTTCCCTGAATTACACAGACCTCCTTGTCTCTGCACTGAGAAAAGTCCCTTCCAACCCAAGCAGTTCTGTGTTTCTAAGATTTTAAGATTAAGAAATGTGCTCTTGTAGAATTGTAGTTCCTCACAAGGAAAGGGCTCTCATACTAAAATGCCCATCTTGCATCTCAGGAGTAGGGCAGAAGAGTTTTTCTATGTATCACAAGATCCCTGGTGCAAGAACATGGCTTATAACCTCTTTCAGCCCCTAACTGATGTGCACTCTGCAGCCTTGCTGCCCCAGCTCTATTTGAGCCTCCAGGGGAGAAGCTTTCTGCCTGTTTGCACTTATCATGCCCGTATGACACTTTGCTAATAAGGACTTCTTTCTCCAAGTTTCTTACCAGCATACAGCTCAGGCATGGCAAGGCTTACAAATGCTGCAAAATTACTTTCTGGTCTTGTGCTGGTTTTGTGAAGCCCACTGAAGTGGCTGCTCACAGGCATGTTTTAGCTACAAACTGTCGAAGTGACAGCAGATACGGGAGCATCAGCTTTATACTGAAAAGGCTTTCTTTACCATGTAATTGCATCTTTTTCATAAATTAGTCAACATCTCCACCTAAGAAAATCGCTTTTTAAAAAGCACTGTACTTAAAGGGTAGGCATTTACTGGGGTGTGACAGTAGGGCCATGGAGGGAGAATATGGTGCCTCAGGATGAGATAAGGGAAGATGCCACTGATTTTGATGGTGACTTCTATGTTTTTCAGGATAGAAAACGGGTGACAGTCCCCTGGCATTTCCCATGATGAATTTATATCTAAAATGGTGATGTCAGAAATACAGAGGCTGATTTGAGAGGTAGCAGTTTCCAACACGCGCTAAAAAAAACCCAACAAAACAAACAAAAAAACATCCTGCAAGGAAGTTCCCTATAAAAAAACAGCCTTCAAGGAAACTCATCACACAGCCAGCATCTCTCTGGCCATGGCTGTGAAAGGGCAACACCTCCTCACCACTTGCTCTTCCTGTGTTGGCACAGAAAGCTTCCGGCTATGTCTGAAAATGGCCCACAGGCTGTAACCCTAAACGCAGGGATGAGATTGCACTTCCACGTGAGTGTGTCCCTGGGTGCCCATAAATTACACAGCTCTTCTCAAAGGAGCTGAGAGGGCTGGCTATCTGTGTTCCCTGCAGAGCCCACGCCTGTGTTGATTCAACATACTTGCTTTGAAGTTTTCTTCCCCAGCTTTTATGTTAGATGGCAGCAGTGCAGGTATGAAAGGCACCAGAGTACCTGTCCTAAATAAACAAAGCTTTTAATCCTTGGCAAAACCCCACTGAAATAGTGGAAAGCTGGTAACTATGGCACCAACAAATTTCACACGTTTAGAAATGGCTGCGCCTCCGCTGTAGCTGCAGCTCTACAATATGAATGACACAGGTGAAAGCAACAGATGTCAGCCCCACAGAAACCAGAGAAGACATGTGACATCCATGCTACCAGTGGCCAACTACAGCGGTAAGAGGGCCTTTTTTCAGCCAGTCACAATGCTGCTTTTGTGCATGTAAGCATTTCTTATAGCTGTAAAGCCTCTGCAAACCTCGAGGCATGTTTTTTTTAGAGATGGTGTATAACTACAGTGAGAAAATGGGATCTCATGCAGGACTTTCCTATGCAACTGGTTATGCACACTGGCCTCAGAATCCCAGACTGGCTCCACCAAGTCTGCAAAAGGAGGAAGACCTCTCAAAAATGGCAGGTGCTCTGAGGTCTTTGGAACAGCTTCAGAAACGGCATTTCTTCAGACACGTTGTACTGTTCTTCTCAGTATCCATGTTCTTCCTCAAGAATACACTGGCAGTAGTGGCGAAGATCTCAAAAGCTCTCACAGAACCAAGGCCTTTTTCAACAGGCAGCAAACCATCGCAGTAGTAAGAGCGTTCTTTGATTCCAGGGCTGTGTACTCAAACCAGTGAGTAGGACATAACCCAGGCAGGCACAGGAAAACTACCCCTATCAGTACATGTAGAGAATGAATCATTCAGTATCAAGGGCTGTTTGCAGGGGTTAGTATCCAAAAGTTTCCCCAAAATCAAGTGACTCACACAATCAAGATCTATGAGAGCCTGCTGTAATCTGTAGGGGTTTTTTTTATATCCAACCAAGCGTTCCCTGAACTCTTTGCCATTACTTATTCTTTAGGTCAGTTAGAGGCATCATTTTAAAATCCATCCAGACCACTGCACTGCTACTTGCTGCCAGCAGCTGTGCAAGCATCTGGAGCACATTTCCTTTGTATTGTGGAAGGGAAAAGTTCTTGCTAGCTTTGCATGTTGTTTGTGTCACAGAATTACCTAGTTCTGAAAGAATAAACCAAATCTCCGCTTGAGTTTCAATTGTAAAAGATTGTAAAAGATTGCTACTACTTTTGTTTACTTGGGGATATTTCAGCTTCTGTTTCTCTTCTACTCATAGGTGATATACTAGATTTGAACTGAGCATGCTTTGAGCAATCTCATCTTTGTCAAGCTGTCTCCAGGCGTAAGGAGAAGGAAAAGAGAGGTATCTTAGGGGGTGTTTTGTTGTTGTCATTGTTGGTTGGTTGCTTGCTTTTATTTTATTTATTTATTTATTTATTTATTTATTTTCTGAGAGAAAATGCTGGAACACATTTCCTCTTTATTCCCAAGACCAACACTGCAAAACCACCTCATGCACTCAGTGATACTACCTACTGCATTGATTTGTGAAGCCAATCTAGGTGACTCCAACTCAGCAGTTTCACTTTTCCAGTGCTTCATTCTATTGTGTTTGCTAAACATACCTTGTTAATTCTACTCCATGTTCTGTGATGCTCCCCATCAGACATGTCTGATGTGAGCCCTTCACACACTGTAACATGTCATTCATGGCTGAGGCTGGAAAGGGCCTCTACAGGTCACCCGATCCCACCTCTGCTCAAGCAGTGACATCCGGAACAGGCTGACCAGGACCATGTTCAGATGCATTCTGAAGATTTTCAAAGAGGGAGACTTTACCTCTCTGGGCTACTTGTGCCAGCACTCCATCGACTGCACAGTAGATAAATATTTCCTGATGTTCAGAGGGTACTGTCTTGTGTCCCAGTTTGTCCCTGCTGCCTCTTGACTGTCACCAGACACCATTAAAGAATGCCTGATTCCTCTTTACACCCTCTGGGTATTTGTGCACATAGATGAGATCCATGCTTTTCTTTCAATTTCTTAGAGCAGAAGTATCTTCTCTCCAAAAGGATACTTCTTCTAGCTAACATGATACCACTAAGTATATTATGTGCATTTACCTGAATCACAGCATTCTCCCATACAGACATTTCTTAGCTCACATACCTACAGAAAAGGAGATTCATGTGCTGGGTAAGCCAGCTGCTGAATGACTGCGCTGCTCTTATCAGAAATCAAAGGCAGTCTGCAAAGCATCACAGTAATTCTGGGAAGTTTGAACTAACAAGCTATCCTTGAGTATCAGAAGATCATTAAAGGACTGGTGGCTCTGATTTTAAACTGCGTGGCAGATCCCTTCTCCCAGCTATAATAGCCACAGGGTCTCACCAGGCTGTTAAACCAAGCCTTCATTGCTCTTCATTGCAGAAGTGTTGGGGCCTTACCAATTCTGCCTATGCAGGAACACTTCATTCTAATTGTTCTCAAAGCAGCACAGGGGACAAGAACATGGCATGATCTCAGCAGAGGATTTGGTTGCTGGCTTTTCAGATAGAGCAGATCAACAGCAGTTACAGAAAGAAAGATGTCTGTATAAAGCTGTTACTTTCTAACTTACTGCACACTGCCTGTACCATGATTGGTTGATCACATCTGCCTGAAGACCTCAAAACAATTCCTGGTCATTGCTTCTCATGGTGGTACAAGAGCAACACAGAGCTAAGTGAGTGAGGCAGATGTCCTCTTAGGTGTTGGTAGACCTACTGAACTGAAAATAGCCAAATCCTTCTCTAATTGCTAGAAAGACAGAGGAATGTCCCAGGTCTGAGCTAACGGGCTCCCTAGGGTAGTGGTCATGGCCCCAAGCTGATGGAGTTCAAGGACCAGATGCTCTTAGACACAGGGTTTGAATTTTGGGTGGTCCTGTGTGAAGTTAGGAACTGGAATTGATTCTCTTTGTCCGTCCCTTCCAAGCTGGGATATGTTATGGTGTTATGATTCTGATACTGAAGGATACAGTAGTTACTGTGACTGCTATCACAAAACAGCAGAATCTCAGAACCACAGGAGTTAGAAGAGACCTCTGGAGATTGTTCAGTCCAACCACCTGCTAAAGCAGATTCCCTACAGTAGGTCACACAGGAAAGAATCCAGATGAGTCTTGAGTATCTGCAGATAAGGTGATTCCACAACCTCTCTGGACAGCCTGTTCCAGTGCTCTGTTACTCTTACAGTAAAGAAATTATTCCTCATGTTAACATGGAACTTCCTGTGTTCCAGTTTCTGCCCTTGTTCTATTGCTGCATGCCACTGAAAAGAATCTGCCCCATCCACTTGCCTCCTGCACTGTAGATATTTATAAATAGTGATGAGAATCCCCCTCAGTCTTCTCTTCCAGGCTGAACAGGTTTCTTAGCCTTTCCTCATAAGGGAGATGCCCCAGGCCCCTCATCATGTTTGTGACTCTGCTGGACTCCTTCTAGGAGATTTTATCTTTTTTGAACTGAGGAGCCCTGAACTGGATGCTGTACTCCAGATATGACCTCATTAGGGCAGAGGGGGAGGATCACCTCCCTTGAGGTCACATTATTTGCGATGTACCCGAGGATACCATTGGTCTTCCTGGCTGCAAGAGCAGACTGCTGGTTCATGACCAAGCTTTTGTCCACCAGCACACCCAGATCCTTCTCTGCAGAGCTTCTTTCCAGCAGGTCAGCTCATAACCTGTACTGATGCGTGCCGTTATTCCTCTCCAGGTTCAAGACTCTACACTTGCTCTTGCTGAGCCTCATTATGTTCCTCTCTGCGCAACTCTTCATCTTGATGAAGTGTTGTTGAATGGCAGCATGGCCTTCAGGTGTGTCAGCCACTCGTTCCCGCTTTGAATTATCAAGGAAACTTGCTGAGTGGGCAATGTATCCCTTTGTTCAGGTCAGTGATAAAGATATTGAGCAAGACTGGGCCCAGTACCAACACCTGCTAGTTACAGGTCTTCATCTAGGCTATATAAATTCTTGAGCCACAATATATTGCCTTACGCCATCTTACTGTCATCATGAGTTCCTACATTTTCAGAGGTCACTACATGAGCAGTGAGAAGCACAAGAGTTTTACCAACAAAGTCTGAAGCAAACAGTGCATGCCAGTGTTCCAAGGAACTGTGCAGAAGGAAGCACAGGGAGTGGTGATGATCTGCATGAGCACGATCAAGGATTAGCAAGACAGAACATAGGAATTTAACCTCAAACAAATAATTCTAGTACTACAGCTGTGTTTGATTCAGTGTGATCTAGATGCCAAATGAAAAATAAGAAGAGAAACCCCAAACTTTTCTAATAACTAGTAGAGAAACCTGCCAACATCATAGAATCACAGAATAGTGTGGGTTGGAAGTTCTCTGCATAGCCTGTGCCAGTGCCTCACTGTCCTCTAAGTAAAAAAATGTATTCTAATATCTAACCAAAATCTCCCTCTTCTAGTTTAAAACCATTCCCTCTTGTCCTATCACTATTAGACTATGAAAAATTTAGTCTCGCCTCTCACTTATAAGCTCCCTTTAATCACTGGAACACTGCAAGAAAGTCTTCCTGGAGACTTCTCCAGGCTGAACAAGCTCAGCTCCCTCTACCTGTCTTCACAGGACAGGTACTGTAGGACTCTCATAATCTTCATGACCTTCCTCTTGTCCCACTCCAACAATTGCATGTCTTTCTTGTGCTGGAGGCTCCAGACAGTATTGCTGGCAGGGCCTCACAAGGATAGAGTAGAGGGGGACATTCTCCTCCTTCTCCTTGCTGCCACCCCCCTGTTGATGTAGTCTAGGATACTCTTACTGGCCTTCCAGACAGCAGGTGCTCACTACTACATGTCTGTCTTTTCATCCACCTGAACCTCCAAGTCCATCAGGACAACCAAGTCCTTCTCTACAGGTCTGCTTCTGCTAGTCTCTACACATATAAAATACATACCCAGTATTTCCACTGAGATTTCAAACCGGTTTCTGGAAGATCTTGTGACATTTAATTTATGCTCCTGATGATGGTAATTGCAGACACAGTTATTTTTGCTAGGAACAGCTGTGTTCCTGACATTCTGAATTGTTGGCTTTGACTTTCTTATCCATATTCAACACTGTAACTGTACCATGTAAGAAAAAACAACTGCAAAAACGTGAACAGAGTAACAAAAATATGTGGCGAAAGAGGAGGGGCAAAAGGGAGCAACTCTTAACTCTGCTATGTCATTTCTCTTCTGCTACTAGTCGGTTACCCAGCCCAGTCAAACGCAAGTCAATCAGCTGCCATCTGATGTGTTTTGCAGATGGATCAACAGCAATGCATATCTGACGCACAGATGTTTCAGCTTGGATTGTTAGCTATCCAGCAATCTGACAGAATCCTGATGCTGATCATTTGCAGATGTTGCAAATAGACAGAAATTGCTCCATCCACTGCAAACAAATTTATTCCTTTTACTCTTGGTCAGCCACAGCAACAGTCTCCAATGGAAAGCAAAGTGGGACTGAGTGAGGATGGTTGGGTTTTGCAGTTGGCTGCATTGTAGATGTTGCTCCTTTGAAATGAAAATCCCTGAAGCCATTTCTAAAGCATAGAAAGCTTTGTTTTAGCTTTTTGAAAGGCACCTTTGACTACTGCCAGCACTGAGGGCTGTGTTTGAAATCAAAGTCACAGCTGCTAAACTGGCTTCTTCGTACAGTGGGGAGAATCAGTCAGCTCACTGGGGAGCACGTCCAAGGGGCTGTGGACTCATGGGGCTGCATCTAGGATGACGCATGCCACCAGCCTGACAGTAATGCTAAATGCACCGAATACAGCAGTTTTGTGTTGAAAATATCTGCGCCAATTTTCTGGTTCCTTAAAAATCATAGGACAGGACCCAAAATATCAGATAGAATTGAGGTGAAATTCAATTTATGTCATTTGGGTATGAAAGCTTGATGTGTTTGGTTTTCACTTTCTTCTTCATGATCACAGCTGTCAGAATGATTATCCTGTGGCAGGGAACAGCAATCCCCAGCAGCAGCAGGGATGGTGATGTTTTCAGGATTCTCAACCAGCATGCGTCCTACACCATTTCCACTCTTGAGTGGCAGGCACCCACTTCACTCACTTAGCAAACTCAGAAAGCTGTAAATTCAGCTTGTGCCCTTCCCTGCTTGTAAGAGTCAAAACCAGGAAGCACTGGTCCCTACTGAAACAACCAGTGTGACACTCGGAGAAGGGATTCATCTTCTTCTTTGGACATGTGGTATGTCCACATCAGGCAGCTGCCTTCCAAAGCCAAACCTGTCCTCCCTGACACAAGTAGACATAGAAAAAGGCTACCATCAGCTCACTGAGGTGAAGCAAATCTTCAACCCTTCACAACCTGATTCACACTACCATGTAGATGTTAAACAATTTTTAAAAATTGTTGGGTAATCTTCTTCTTAAAGTGTATAGAGTGAAGAAGTCAATTGATCTCTTTTTTTCCTGGACTTCTCAATAGTATGTCATCAATTGATCACCATCAGACCTCACCTGCTCACCACAGCAAGAGTATTCCAAAAGTGCAGACTTCAGAAGCCAGTACTGCATATGTAAGACCTGCTGTTGCAAGTAACTATCACACATTCTTGGAGAAGGAAGATGATGCTTTACTCATGCAATGGTTTATCTCTTATGCAGTAATTTCCCCTTCTCTTGTTAGTTTCAGAGGTACAGAATGAAATTAAAGGCCTTCCAATCAATCAATCAATTAAAAAAATGGGAACAGCTTGTGTGGGAGGAGATGTATTGGTCTGCCTGGTTCCCTGTGATCTCAGAGCAGGAGATGAAAACACCCAATGCATGTGCATGTTGTATGCTGCTTTCAGCTTGACAGACCGGACAGATACTATGGCAGCCTTTCTGATATTTAGGATCTTCCTGAAGAAATTTTTTGCTGTTAAGTGACATAAGCTTGCATTTCTTGCAAGAAAGTATGATCCATGCTTATAAAGCTTTCTGTAAGAAAATAATAAAAAAAAGTCTCTTTAGACAATGAGAAACATAAAATTGCTTTGTTTATTCAGTGCTACAGTTCATATAAGAGTTCTCTACAATAAGAAGTCCAACATACTGCTTTTACAGAACCGGAGCTACTAGTTTCCCCACGATAAAAGAGGGACTGGATTCTGCCACCAAGCTTTTAACATACAGATAAGAGCAGTTACTGATGGTGAAATGTATAATATGGTGAGAGATGGTCTTCATTTAATAGCTTGGCAAACACTTCCCATTGCATTCATCACAGCAAGTAGTGGACGGGAGGAATGGAAACATGCCAGTTTTACAATCCTGAGGAGCAGTCTGCGATTTACCTCACTTCCTTAATGGGAAGGCACCTCAGTTCTGAGGCTGGCCAATAATGTTATGTTCAAAATGAACTCAAAGTATGTCATAAGTTGCATTTACTGCTGAAAGCCACAAAGATAATCAATTGCTTCACCAATCACAAAACGTACGTTAGGGCAAATGTCAAACTTATTTGCAAAGTTATCAAATGTAGCAATCTCTAAAGATTTAGCAGTGAAATATGTTACTTTAAAAATGCATCTACTTAAAACTCATTAAAATGGTCTGGAGGAGGATCACTAAGACGATCAGAGGGCTAGAGCACTTTTCCTATGAGGAAAGGTTGAGAGAACTAGGATTGTTTAGGTTGGAGAAGAAAAGGCTGTGGGAAGACCTCATTGTGACCTTCCAGTACTTGAAGGGAGCATATAGACAGGAGGTGGAACTGCTGTTTATAAGAGTGGACAGCTATAGGACAAGGGAAAGTGGTTTTTAACTGAGACAGGAGAAGTTTAGGCTATGTATTAGGAGGAAGTTTTTCACACAGAGGGTAGTGACGCACTGGAACAGGTTGCCCAAGGGGGCTGTGGATGCCCCATCTCTGGAGGCATTCAAGGCCAGGCTGGATGTGGCCCTGGACAGCCTGGTCTGGCGTTTGGCGACCCTGCACATAGCACAGGGTTGAAACTACATGATCATTGTGGTTTTATGACTCTATGACTTCAAGACAACCATCCCCTGCAGAGCATATCTACCAGAGCACATGTCTTTCCAGACTATGTCAGTTCTGCAGACTTCTACAGAAGTCACCTCTTGGAGTTTGATGGCAGTGTAGCCTTCACAGTAAAAGTTAAAACAGAAGAATTCCCAAATTGTTGGATCTGGTAGTAGAAAGACTGGTGGGATGAATCAGCCTACAACCTGGAAATGTTGTCACTGAAAGGAAACAAGCTCTTGATGGACACTCCTTAACTATCAGATCTGAAAAGCATAGAAAGCCACTTGGCTTTATCTTGCTTTGGCCCATGCTCATTGCAATCCTTAGATACACAGGATAGCCAACAATTATTTTCATGTGTAGGAAACCTTGACAAATGTCCCAGCAGTTTGCTGCAGCAGTCAGGATCCCAATTCTACTGTACTGCAGTTCAACATGACAGGGTTCCTCAAAACTCCCATGACAGGTTCAGACCTACATGAACAACCTAAGCTGTCACACCCAACAAAGAGAGGGCAAGAAAACAAGGACAAACACCTCTTCAGTTCTGTTTTGAGCACAGACTGTGCACAAGGAAACTGTCCCATAAGAAACTTCCCAGCTGGAAGTGCTGCTAAGGGTGGGTAGCAGCTGCAGGGAAGAAGTGTGGGACATATCAGGAACATGGGCCTTTTATGGTGCTATCAGCAGACTGGCAGCAGCCACATGTGGCTCAGTCTGGCATGCAGTGAAAGGCCGTGCAGCCCTCACCTCCAGTGAAGGGAATGGAGAAGATCTTTGAAGTGATTTTGCACTTACAGGAGGGAGTTACTACATCCTTACAGCCTTGTCCAGCTTTCTCTTGTCCCCAGTGACACTGGCAGACAAGGAGGATCCGTAGTACAGACAGCACAGACCTTGGTACACAGAAGAACCTTCAAGCAGTTGGTGGAGGAAGCGTGGCTTCGCATGAAGATGGAGATCTATAATTAGAGATTTTCACAGCCAAACGAGACAATAAGCTATTGTGCTTGAGACATAGCTTATTTGCCATTACTTACAAATTGTTCCTGTGATGCTGTCATCCTGAATTTCAATTTCCCTGACATCCAGCTCACTCAGTCCTGTCACAGAACCAACCCCAGGGCCCCATATGTGCTCTGGGTCATGGCATTCTGAGGAATGGGAGAATGGTGCTGGGCTCCACAAGATATGTCAGGCAGAGAAGGAGTGGCAAGCAAAGCCTTAGGCTGGCATCTCCCCACTTTCCTTTATACCACACAGACCCTTACCATGCAGGGGTACCAGAAGTTACGGCATAGGTTAAGAGATCAGAATGGGAACATTCTTAGTTCATCGCAGCTTCACAAAATCTTGCCGAGTAGTATTTCTGGTTCTACAAGGGGGAAGAACATCCTTCCTCCCTCTACCATATTCAATATGCAGTTACTTGCTGTGTTTCCAATGGTGGTGTGTGTTGCACTTTTCATCAAGTCTTCACTTGATACTCCATGTGTCACCAGACAATGGGGGCCTGGTGGCAAAAAGTCTGTCCTGGATGTGTGCGAGCTGCTCCTGATGTTCCCCATCTGTGGCAGAACAGATCTCATTCTTTACAGAAGCCACTTTCAGCTAACTCAGCCCAGCAAAACCCTTCATGAGAGCTGCATCAAGGCATGCATCTCAGGTGGGCTTACTAGAGGTGAGACGCTGTTCCCTCAAAGCTGGCAGCACCAGCTGGCAGGGACATGGCGTCAGCGTGGCTGGGAGAGGCACAGAGTTAATTGTTCACTGGAGTTAGGGCACAACGGCTTTGTGTACATACGCTGAAATCCAGGCAGCTACTAAAAGCTCTGTTGCATGGCAGACTGGCAGGGCTTCACTGTGTGTGTAAAATTCAGTTTCTGCTGGGCCAAATTAAATTCTTAGCCATAAAGCACTTTAAATCAGCACAAATCTCTATTACTCCTAATACCTCCTGCCATATTACTCTGAGCTGATACATTCCCCCATCAGAAACATCTAATATAAGTTACTCCTCATGGAAGAGAAAGAAGCAATACTCCCTCTGTCACCAACAGATCATCCAGGGATGCACAGGAATAAACCAGTGCCTGTAATGTTACCACTGCCTCCATAAGACAGCTCAGAAAAATCCAATCCCACTCTCCCTGAAGCACAAAGAAGAAAAAAAAAAATCTCAGCTGCTTGCTTCCCAGCTGGTGTAAGAGGAACGTTTGACTTCTCCCCTCCCAAAGCACTATTTCAAGGGCTATTTGAAAAGAAAGCTCCATGGTTATAAATCTCCCTGGAACCACTTGCACACACAGCCTTCATGTTAATGTACCATGACAAACTTTTCCCTTTCCTTTAAGCAAACGAAGGGTGAAGGTGTACAAAACAAAGTTTCTGAGGTCACTGGCTCACAGAGCTGAGGGTATGACATATGCTTTACGTTGCTTTAAGCTTCACATTCTGAAGCCTGTGCAGACATTCATGTCTCTCAGTGCTGGGCTCATAGCCTCTTCTTCCCCCTAAGTCCTCTCAAACTTTTTTTGGTAAGATGCTTGACAATGATACAAATCAAGGGCAACATCAGAGCCAGGATAAGTATTCTGATGAATGTGAAAGCAACATAAACAAGAATGGCATCAGGCTTCATAATCTGAAAATAAAACACTTTTGGCAGAAACAGCTGTTTTTTTTTTTTTTTCCTGGGTTTCCTTATCCTCCTGAAAGAACACAAATTATTCAGACATGTTTTCACTTAAAATTCTATTCAAAGAGGCCTCATGAAACACAGACTGACATCATGGTTCTGCAGGAAATCATTTTAAGTATCATGTCCCCACTTGCCTTCTCCAGTCTTCTCACCCCTTTGCCTTCCTCACACCCTGTCCCCACTTCATTCGTGCTGGTTTTCAGAGAAGGAGTAATTTTTTGCTTCCTAATGCTGGGAATGTTACATTTCTTCTCCAAATCAAGATTTTTTTTTTCTCCTTCAAAGAGGCATTTAAACCCTCTCAAAGTCAAGGATTAAGAATAGAAAGAACATTAAAGAGTTTTATGCATACAGGAGTATGCGCTTGGGGTGTTCTAGAAGTGGGGAGCTAAAAGTCATAGCATTGTTGAGGTAAAGCAGTCTTAGATATTAAAATCCCAAAAGTTCTCAGAAAGATTTGGCAGCATGGGGAATCAGGACAATGTTGCCTTTCTCCCATTAAACAGCCATTCACATCACACAGCAGCAAAGGAGATCCAAAGACAATTTTCTATCAGACACTTTTGGTTCTTTCCAGGAACAGCAGTTTTTCAGGCTGAGAATTTCAGGTAAGAAATTTCAAAAGGGTTCTTCTCCTGTCTATACATAAAAAAATCACAAGGTGGAAAGACTTACAGACCAGACACAGGAGACTGAATACTTTTCATTGCTGTTGAATGTGTGATGTTTTTCGCCAAGAGGATAAAAGAAACAACACTAGCAGTAAAGAGAATTCAATGTAGATTTTCTTTTTGTTTTTCCCATCACATGGGAGCCCTACCTCAGACACATCTAAGAGTGTGAATGACTGATAAAAAATACAAAGACTATCAAAGCCCACAAAACGGAGAGGATAAAGATGAGAAGAGTGAAAGGTCCATCTTCATCCAAAGGTCCACTGATGAGGAAATACAACTCCTATTTCCTCTGACAAGAAGACACTGAATATCTAGAGGAGGCCAACTGTCCCAGCTCACAACATAGTATGTGATCTACCTGGACTTGTGCATGGCCTTTTACATGGTCACATAGGACCGCCTTATATCTAAATTAGAGGGATGGATTTGAAGACTGGACAATTAGATAGATAATTGATTGGAAAGTCACAGCTGGAGGGTTGGGGTCAACAGGTCTATGCCCAACTGGTGGCTGGTGCTGAGTGACGTCCCCCAAGGGCCCATTCTGGAACAGGTGCTCTTCAGCATTCTCGTCAATGACATACACAGTGGGATTGAGCGTGCCCTCAGCAAATTTGCTGATGACACTAAGCTGAGTGGTGCAGTTGGTGTCTAGAGGATAGACAAACGTAATCGTAATCCTTCTGCTGGAACTAACAGATGTCATCCAGAGGGATTTGGAAAAATTTGAGAAGTGGGCCCATGTGAACATGGTAAGATTCAACAAGGCCAAGTGCAAACTGTTGCACTTGGTCTGGGGCAATCTCAGATATGTGTACAGGCTGAGAGAAGAACTTCTTGAGAGCAGCCCTGAGGAGAAGCGCTTGGAGGTTCAGGTAGATGAGAAGCTGGACATGAGTCAACAGTGTGCACTTGCAACCCAGAAGGCCAGCAGTATCCTGGGCTGCATCAACAGAGGGGAGGCAGCAGGTAGGAAGATGTCCCTCTCTGCTCTGCACTCGTGTGGCCCCATCTGCAGTACTGCATCAGGTCTGGTGCCTCCAGCACAAGAAGGATGTGGAGCTGTTGGAGTGGGACCAGAGGAGAGGTGGGACCATGAAGATAATGACAGGGCTGCTGTGAAAAAAGGCTGAGGGAGATGGAGTTACTCAGCCTGAAGAATTCTCCAGGGAGACCTCATTGATGCTTTCCAGTACTTAAAGGGGGCTTACAAAGAGGAGGGAGACCAGCTTTTTACACAGTCTGGTACTGACAAGAGGGAATGGTTTTAAACTAGAAGAGAGGAGATTTGGGTTAGATGTCAGGAGGAATTTTTTTTCCTCGGAGGGTGGTGAGGACCTGGCACAGCTGCCCAGAGAAGCTGTGGTGCCCCATCCCTGGAGGCACTCAAGGCCAGGTTGTGTGAGACCCTGGGCAGCTGAGCTGGTGGAGTGCAGCCTGCCTGTGGCAAGAGGTTGAAACTGGGTGGGATTTGAGGTCCCTTCAAACTCAAGCCATTCTGAGACCGTGGGAAAAACTGCTCTTCAGGCCTTCGTGTTAACAGGTCTGCATTTCATTCAAGTAGCTTAGTGTTTGGAGTATCCCTCCAACCCTCTCTGCCAGAATCAGCCTTTCAGCCAGCATCTAAACTGCATGTTTGGTTCTGAAAGTGTCCCAGATCTGTCCTGCAGGGTATATTTAAGAATTTAAATGGCCCCAATGAACTCAAACCAAATTGAACGAAACAGGACTCATCTAAAAAAATTCTGGATATTTTAGATATTACAAATTTGTTTCTTTCTTTCTTGTTAGACAAAAGCTGCTAGCAATTCATGCAGGCATAGAGTGGGACTCCAAACATTACAAAGAGAGAAAGTTACAGTTCAGAATGGGTGTTTCTAAGGCATTCATTTTAATTCTCACACAGATTGCAGAGATAAAACTCCCACTAAATTAAATTGAGGCTTAATTAGTCCAGACACAATGGCTTGTTAAAGCATCTATAAACTTTGGGTATAGGTGCTTCTGCAAAGCCTGACTGTTTGTTTATATGCC
The DNA here is from genome assembly GCA_035772895.1 of Perdix hodgsoniae. Taxonomy (NCBI): domain Eukaryota; kingdom Metazoa; phylum Chordata; class Aves; order Galliformes; family Phasianidae; genus Perdix; species Perdix hodgsoniae. Next base: position 3,051,540 of record JAPSGF010000066.1, on the reverse strand, counting down.
TTATGGGATATGTATATGAATACAGAACAGAAATTGCTGCTCAGTAGGACACAGTGGTCTGCTGAGCATTCCAAATCAAACTGATTCATAACCAAAACTATGGCAACACCAATACCCACAATGTTTGGATATTTGGGGATGCTATCCAAAAGGTCTCTCCTGAGGCTCCAGAGCTTTCTGCTCTTCAGATACTTTAGGCTCTGAGGCAGATTTTGGTGACAGGAGTATACCACGATTTACAAGAGTGTTCTGTCCAGTTTTTTGAAAAATATCTTGGGTAAAAACACAGCAGAGATTCTCTCTAAAAGCTGTTTTGCACGCTCAGTTTTGTCCCCTAATATCCCCAACCTTCTAAACATCCTGCGTCTGTCTGTCACAAGCTGCAGGGCATTTAATATCCATTTTGCTGCAGGAGGATGAATACTTCGAGGTCCAAAATATTTATTCCAAGTCTGAAAGACTGAATCATTTCTTACTGCCCCTTCCTGCTGTAAGACTGCTTTTCTGTTCCCTGGTCCTATCTGTGGATCAAAAAGTAAAAATACCATTTCCCAGTAGATGGCACCACCTGTTTCATTGAATTTTTAATTATTATTATCTTTATTTTTTGTGATTAATGCAACAGAAACTATTAGCCAACTGAGTTGCAAGACAAAAGGTTAGCAGCTCTAGAAGACACCAGCCCTGGCCTTACTGGAACCAGACACAACAGCTCAGCAAGTATCAACACAAAAATACCATGCCTTCAGAAGAGTGAAGACATACTAGCCTTTAAAGCAGTATAGCCATGGATAAGATAACAGCAAGTAAGGCCAACCTTCCTCCTTTACCATGGGGATGGCTGCACAGGAAGGTCTTGTCCCATTCTACTCAGACCCACTCCTTGCAGGCTCCCTGATGAAGGGCACCATTGTCCCCTTTCTCAATGGCACTGCCGCTACCTTTGGGATGATGATGAGAGTATGACCTGGGCAGTACAAGGCAACATGCTCCCTAGCAAAGGTTCACAGAATCACAGAATGGCCAGGTTGGAAGGGACCTCAGGGATCATGAATCTCAAACCCCCCTGCCACAGGCAGGGCCACCAACCTCCACATTTAATACCAGACCAGGCTGCCCAGGACCCCATCCAATCTTGCCTTGAACACCTCTGGGGATGGGGCATCCACAGCCTCTCTTGGCAGCCTGTTCCAGCACCTCACCACTCTCTGTGTAAAGAACTTCCCCCTGACATCTAATCTAAATCTTCCCTCCCTCAACTTAAAACCATTTCCCCTTGTCCTGCAGTTATCTACCCTTTCAAAGAGTTGGTTCTCCTCCTATTTGTAGGCTCCCTTTAGGTACTGAAAGGCTGCAATTAGGTCATCCCACAGCTTTCTTTTCTCCAGGCTGAACAAGCCCAGCTCCCTCAGCCTGTCTTTGTAGGGGTGATGCTCCAGCCCCCTGATCATCTTTGTGATGACCTTCTCCAACAGCTCCCTGTGTTTCTTGTAATGCAGGCTCCAGACCTGGACACAATACTCCAGATGGGGCCTCACAAGAGCAGAGTAGAGGAGAACAATTACCTCCCTATCCTTGCTGGCAACCCCTCTTCTGATGCATCTTAGATACCATTTGCTTTCCGAGCTGCAGGAGCACACTGCTGGCTCCTGTTAAGCTTTTCATCTATCAAGACCCCCAGGTCCTTCTCTGCAGGGCTGCTCTCAAGGACCACTCCTTCCAGTCTGTATGAATGCCTGGGATTCCTCCGGCCGAACTGCAAAACCTTGTACTTTGCTGTGTTGAACCTCATTAGGTTCACCCGGGCCCACCTTTCCATTCTGTTGAAGTGCCTCTGAATGGCATCCCTTCCTTCCAGTCTGTCAGCCACACCACTCAGCTTCGTGTCATCAGCAGACTTGCTGAGGGTGGACTCAATTCTGTCATCGATGTCTTTGATAAAAATATTAAAGAGCACCGGTCCCAACACAGACCCCCTGGGGACACCACTCGCTACCAGCCTCCACGTGGACATAGAGCCATTGATGACCACCCTCTGTCTGTGGCCTTTTAACCAGTTTCTTATCCATCGAATGGTCCACCCATCAAATCCACATCCCTCCAATTTGGAGATAAGGATGTGGTGGGGAACCATGACAAAGGCCTTGCTCAAGTCCAGGTAAATGACATCGGTTGCCTTTCACTTGTCCACCAATGCCGTCACTCCCTCATAGAAGGCCATCAGATTGGTTAGGAATGACCTTCCTCTGGTGAAGCCGTGCTGGCTGCCTTGGATCACACGCTCATTCCTCATGTGATCAAGCATGTTATCCAGAAGGATCTGTTCCATTGTCTTCCCAGGCACAGAGGTGAGACTCACCAGCCTGTTCCTCCTTGTTCCCTTTATTGTAATTGGGAGAGATGTGACCCTTCTTCCAGTCATCTGGGACCTCACCTGGCAGCCATGACTTTTCAAATATGAGAGTGGCTCAGTAAGCGCCTCAGCCAGCTCCTTCAGAACCCTGGGGTGCATGCCATCTGGCCCCATAGACTTGTACACATTCAGTCTCATGAGGCAGTCTCAGACTTGTTCTGCCCTTACAGTGGGGTGGCATTTACCTCCCTGGTCCCCACCCAGAGGTTTAGGGATGCAGGGCTCAGGGATTGAGAAATATTAGAATCCTGGCTGCCAGTGAAGACCGGAGGCAAAGAACTCATTCAGTACCTCAGCATTCTCTTCATCTGTTGAAGCCAGTCCTCCTTTTACATTAACCAAAGGAGGTACACTTGCTCTGGCCTATCTCTTCTGGCCAATGTACCTGTAGAATGTCTTACTACTGTTTTTTATATCCCTTGCCCAAGTTGAGTTCTGCCCGAACCTTGGCTTTCTTGATTCCACAAGAAAGGTTCCTCACCTGCAAAGTGGTAGAGAAATGTCTGATGACAACAAGGCACCAACAACTCACTCATATCCTGAAAGTCCAGCATCTGTCCAGGGCTAAGAGTATCCAGCTTTGCTGGGGAGTAGTTGAGTAAACAAACATATGCACAGACATACTTAAAAGCTTTTATTTTCCATAAGGATTTAAGACTTCAGTATAGTCCTTGCAACAATTTATTCAGGAGATTTACAGATATCTTAAACACACAGCAGGCTGAGGAACATTTTCTTTTCCCTCAAAGTGAATACTTTTCTGCTAATTAATTGCAGAGGAAATAGGAACAAGCACTAGTGTTTAAGGAGAGAGAAGACAGACTGAAGGCAGCAGGAAGACTGGTATTGTTGAGATGTGGTGTCCCGGGTGATCTGGGCACCATTTCCAGCTATGCACAAGTTCTTTGTGACTGTGGGCATGCATGGTCGGAGATAGGCATGCATGATGCATCACAGCCTGTGCATGTGTTGATGTGTACATTCTGTGTTCAGTGCCTCCCAAACAATTACAGTAGTCCAGACTCAGCTCTCTTCTTCCAAAGCAAACCTGGATTTATTAATATTTGTAATCTATATTCTTGACAGTAGTAATTGAAACAAGTATACATTGGCTATTCTCATGACAGAAAACCTAGTTCAGACCCTCTGCTCCCACACTGAAAAATGCCCACCAGGAATATTTTTTAGAATTTATCAGGCCTAACTTCATCTGAAAGTTTGATCTCTTTCTGATATACTCTTTCCAATACAGTTTTGTTCCCAATGAACAGTTCCTAATTAGAAATAAAAGAGAAACTCTTGAATGTGAGATCAAGCTCATGTTTTATGCATGAAGTATTCTATCAATCACTCACTTTCACCAACCAGGAAAGGAGAAAGTTAATTGCCTTTTCCCTAATGGGATGCGCTCATGATGGTGTGCAGGACCACCGATACCTCTGTAAATATAGAGGAATGTCTTATCAAGCCCAGCTCTGATTTTCAGTCTGACACCGGGAAACTTCAAAGCCCTGTCTAAGGAAGCTTTAATGGGAGGCCATGAGTGGCACGTAGCATGGAATCATTCCTTTTCCCAGCTGTGACAGTCACCAGGCCCCAACAACATGGTCAAGATTTGCCAAAACAACACTAGGCAGCAGTGGCAGTATGCTTGTTGCATTTCTTTTGCCTGTTAAACTCTTAGAGAAAATTCATCCAGCAATAGCATTTTCTTTTGACTTTGGATTGCAGTTGATTTTATAGAGCTATCTAATCTCATTTTAAAGCCTTTGACTGCTGGTGATTCCTAAACCTGCTCTGCTGCGCTGCTCAATTACCCTCACAGCTGGGTGCCTGCCGAGACTATCATCTGCCCCTGAGAGCTGAAGGAAGACTCCTGGCTGGAGGTAGACTGCTAGTGGAAAATTTCACTTCCAGGGGAGGAGTCTATAACTTACTTTGGAAAAATAACCTGGCTTCATCTGCATCATTTTTGTCAATGTCTTTGAATCAATTACCAGGCTCCCCTGCTTTGTTTCTAGTGATGGAAGAGTTGTTTGCCTTTACAACGTGCATTTTGTTTTACTGAATATTTGCATGATGTCTCAATTTTTTTCAAGTCACTTCAACTTATCCTGTCTAATTTCACTGTTTGCATGATGGCATCTGAACATTTACCAGAGCTGAGACTGCAGTTTATGCAGAGTTCACTTCACAGAAGGTCATACTGCACTGTTTTTCCACTGTCATCCTCCCAGTCCACAAATTGTTCTTTTCAGTCGTTTTCCACCTTGGCTTAGTTAAGTCTCTAATTTAACTCTAGTTAAATCGTGGTACCATTTCCATCTGTCTGTGACAGCTCCTGCAGGCATTCACACCTCTTATTATAGGTTCTGCCCTTCCTTCCAGTGAAAACCCACTAACCAGCCCAGGGCTAAAACCATCATATAGCTGGCTTCCGGTATACCCAATCCCAGCCCACTGCTAAAGGGGCATGATGGCATCCAGCAGCCCCCAGTCCTGTTTGTTCTTAGGACACATCCAATGCTGAATTCCTTAAATATGTCAGCAAGCAGAATTACTCTTACTGCTGAGCTCTGATGGGAAAGGATGAGAGTAACTGGGCAGGGTTGGCTGATGCCAGTAAGAACACTTGGATAAAAGCCAAGATGCTGCCATCATCTCCTGCCTTCTATGTATGTATATCCTCTCTGCAACGGCAAGAAGCACCAGTTTTCCCACAACTGTGCATCTCAAAAGGCAGACATAAACCCCTTCTCCAATATGGGAGGCCTGCAGACCACTTACTGGTCATTTCCATCTTAGCATTGCAGTTACTTCGTGTCACAGCAACAAATCTTTCTGTACATACACTAATAAGGCTGCCTTTCAGGGTGCTCTGTTCTTTTCTGTCTGGAGTCTTGCATTGCAATACACACCCAAGCATTTCCTGATTAGCAAACAAGTTTGTTATAACTGATGAAGTTAACAGTTGGTTATTTTCTTCACACTTGTTTCAATGGGTATTCTGATTTTTTTTTTCTCTTCGGCTCAGCCCTTGATTTGTTCAGGGTATATCCCTGTTCATCCTGAGGATTGGTTCTTTCCTTGTGCCACCCATACCTTCCAACAGGACACCTTGTGCTTTTTGCTTTCTTTTCTGTGTCTGTCTTTTTTTTTTTTTTTTTATTCTTTCTGCCTGGACCTTCATGAGAATCTTCTCACATATTGTTTTTACTTTCATACCACACCTTTACCTCTGACTGCACAGTACTCTCAAGCTAGCATCCAATACTCTTTCTGAAACATTAATCAAATTCCTGGCCAGCTCCATTAGAACCAGATGAATGTATGCTTTCTCTGTAATTCCAGCAGCAATGAGTGCCTAAGCTTCCCGTGATTAGCAAGGGAGATTAGAAAGTTCAGAATAGCCAGTGCCCCTGTAGAACAGCCACAGTGTTATGCGGTGCTACTGTTCTGTGAGAAACATGCTTAAGATCAAAAATTTCTAATAAGGCAAAGATCTCTGTGAAGAGCAGTTTATTCGTTATTGCAATAATGGGCATGCAACCCACTATTGATAAGGGAGAAATTACATAAGCAGTCAGTGAAATCCATTCCGTTATATACCCTTGGTCTGATGCAGGTAAAGCCACTTGCTAGTTGAGCTCACAATCTTCTGATGCTCTTCCTACGTTATGCTTTCATACAATGTCTGTTACCAACCCACTGTCTTTGGGCATGTGCTGTACTTTTTACAACAGTAAGAGGACACTATTTCCAACAATCTGCACACTAGTGCTGTCCTGTACCTCCCATACTGTATACAATTACCTTACCTAGTGCCTGTGCCAATTTTACCTAGGTCAGAATGCCCCAGTCTCAACTTTACTCTGTTCAGCGACTTTCTTTGTGAAAGGCAGCTTGTCCTATGCTACATACAGAAATACTGGAAATTTCCACTGCAAAAACACAATCCACCTCTCACAATTCCCCCTCTTTTTCTTTTACCCTTTTTTGTTTTTGCACTAGACTATGAAATATTTCTAATATAAGAAAACCACTTACTAATCCGACCTGATGATTGATAATTTATCAAAACTAATCATCTTGCTATTCTCCATACTCTTATATTGATTACTAAGAAAAATGATTTCTTCACTCTTGTATGGTTCATCCCAGTATGAACAGGTAGTAAATCTTAAATCAGAGCATAATCAGCATTACAGGTTCTAAGCTACTAAGGGATGTCGAGAAGATGGGGAAGTTAGTGATTGTAAAGAAAGAAATTCTAGCAAACATTTTACAGAGCAAGGATAGTCACCATCAGGGACTCTGGTGATGTCTCACTGGTCCATGGGGAGACAGCAGGTTGGTCAGTGACATCCCATTAACTTACACGGCTGTATTTTGGCAGGGGTTCCCTGTTCTTCCTCAGAACAATTCGGGCCTGACTACCCCAATCATCAGGGGCATCATGTTCTGTCCATCACAGTGACGGTAGCTGTTGGGGTACCCACATTTTTGTTCATCGGAGGAACAGTGCATCTGTCCTCTTACCACTGTGCTCATGTTAGTCAGCCATTAACTTCAAAAACTCGTTGGGCAGGTCATGACTTGGATGGGTGCTGTTGAACAGGCTTTGAGCCAAGCATTCTCCAGCTTCTCATGTCTCAGATGGCTGCCTCTGAACAAGCTTTGAGCCAAGCATTGTTCCCGCTTCTCACATCATCCAGTGGTGCAAAGCTTGCTATCACCGTCCCATGGTGGTTTCAAGAAAAAAAGCATTAAGGGGAATGAGGGGAGAAGGGAAAACTACATGTTAAAATCACACAAAAGCAAAGGAGCAAAATGTGAATGTTGTCAATGCGCATAACAGAACTCGCCTTAGCCATGGATCACCAGGACGCTAAAAAAGTTAGGAAAAGTAATCTAATTCCTAGGCCAACTTCCACACTCCTTGGGTATTTTGAGCTGGGCCAGTCATCTCAGCATGTGCCAGACTTTCACATACAATATGATTACAAGCAATAAACACATCAGCGTTAGGATTAATAAGATCACAACAGAGTAAAGCACAGAATTAAAAACTCCTCTTGCTGTTGGTGACCATCTAAGGACCGTTTCCCACCACTGGTGTTCTCCACCCTTCTTCACCCTTTCCAGGACGTGGTGTATCTCTTCAGTATCATGGTGAACAGTAATTAATGTTCTCTGTCCACTATCTCAAATGCGTTCTAGCAGTTGGTACAGATCGTCATGTTGCAATAATTTCTGTACCAAAGCAAGATTCATTCCAATTGGGACAGGTGGCAAATCTTGGAATGATGTATAATTGAACTGATATGACATAACTGGCACTGAATAATTAAAATCACATCCCATAGCATTAGTGAAGTTACAAACACAGACATTTGAACAACTGCTTGTATCTACAGTAATATTACCCATGAGTATAAAATTATAAGAGGTTCTCATGCACACACATCCTTTTCCAGTACAGATGAGCGCTATTTCAGGGGTCTCATTGGGATACCTCTAAAAATGGCAAATATTTTGCTCAGCGTCAAGACAAATGTCTCGAGTCTTGATGGTATTACTCACATGAATAAATCCTCGTTGTTCCCATACAGCACATGAACTAACATCAACAGTTTGCCATTTGTTTCCATTTTGTTGGGCCTGTACTCTGTGTTCTAATGGGTAGGGCAGAACCTCATTGTGATTCAGTCTCAGTGCAATGATTGAGTACATGGTACGTACCGAAGCATTGTGCATTGCTAGGACAAAAGCTGTGGCAAAGTTATTAACAGGATCGTAAGTAAAATTAACTAGATGCCACTAAGATTGAAATTCTCTTTCAAATTTGTTTGCATTGTCCCAAATCACCCTTCAAATTTCAGTAGGTAAAGCATTTCTTCTACAACTAAGAGCTAGGAAAACATTATTTTGAGTTATGGCAAGTGCATCTACAATTAACTTTTATTTTATACTGGTGGTCTTTTATACTAATTCTTTCCTATTGAGATAATACATTAGAAAAGAACTGCTCATTGGTTCCCAGTGCTGATAGGGAAGACTGCAGGGATGCTGCAATGCACACAGATCACTTGCTGCATCTGGCACCCTGCTTTTATTTTTTGTTCTGCGTCTCCCTAGAGCTGCGGGAGACAGCCAGCACTATCCTGGCCCCATTCGTTTCCTGAATGTATTTCATCACTGTGCTTAACCACGGTTGATAGGGTTAAGCCACTGTCAGAATTAGAATTCAGTCCCACACACCCAGTATGCCCAATATGGGCATGGGACTGTGACCAGCCAGTGAATGTGATAGGGTCAGCATAAGCAATAACAAAAATTAATCTGAAGAAGATGCCTGTCCGAAACAGTGACATTAATGATACCCCAGGGATCCCAGAGAAAGGAGCAGGGTGAGAAGGGAACATGTGAGGTACAGCAATAGGATCAGCATTCATTAGCATCTGGAAAACAAAAGAGAAAGAACTTCCCGGTTCCAGAGGAACCAAGGTTAGAGAAAGCATAACTGGAAAAGAAACCACCAACAACAACTTTCCCAGTTCCAAATGAACCAAAGTTGGAAGGTGGGTGAAATCCAGATGGTTAATTTGGTACATTTTCCCCGTCTTGAGCCTTCCAGATGATTTTGTCGAGCCTTTTTGAGGGTTAAAGGGACAGGACCAATGTGCAGCAAATCAATCAACATCAGTTGTCCTGGGGAGTAATCATCCCAGTAAGTATTTTTTTGAGTAAGGGACCATGGGGCACAGTAGTTGCCAGTGGTGAAAAATATTCCAGGTCCCCAATAATTATCCGATTCCTTTTCAATTAACAGGATCTGTTCTCCCTGTTAGTGGCACTTTCCAGACATACTGTCTCTGATTCCCTACGTGTGACCAAAATCTCAATGCCCAGCTTCTATCGGAGGGCAGAGAAGGGTCACCAGGTTTTATGATTTGTCTTTTTGGACTCTCACATCCTCCAGATTTTCTCCTGGATAAAAGTCACTACCTGGGGAACTAGCATTAATCTCCCTCTCATTTACCAACTGTTCTCCAAGGACTTGCTGAAGGAGGACTTTTGAATGTTCTTTTTCTGACTGTCCCCTAAGATCTTCTACTTTGTCCTGCAGGTATATAACCAATTCCTGCAAGGACTGAACAATTTGGGTTTCTGCCATATGCTGTTCATTGTGAACCTCTACAGCAACAGCAAGAGTAGCTCCTAGAACTGCACAAATGATTGATTTTTCTTTTCCCTCCCCCATACAAGTTTACTTGTGGAGAGAATTTATGCGATCCGCGACTCCCTCTAAGTTGGACCAATTGTTCCATGCCCACTCCAGCTCCACGGGGGAGGATTTGGCACTGTGCTTTCCTAAGAGTTTGAGAAGTGGATTCCTTTTCTTTTCTTTTCTTCCTTCTTTTAATCGATTATGCCTCAGAATGTGGAGCAATCTTTTTTGGGGGAGAAACACGTAAAATCAACAACCGAACAATTTGTTCCTTACACCCCCAAAAGGTACACACATACTCTCTTCTACCAATAAGGCAGTTGCTACTGCCACCCGGACACATTCCTGCTAACCTCAAAACAGGGTCTGATAGCTTAGGCAAGAACGCGATGGATTTTCTTTTGTCTCCCTGTTCTTGTGTTAGAACTCCTAAAGCACCTTCTTCACTGAGAGTTCCAAAAAGGTGAAATGCTTCCTTTAAGGCGGGCAGTTCTAACACAGGTGCTGTGATTAAGTCCCATTTCAGTACTTCTACTAATTCTTTCTCCTCTTTTCTCCATTTTAAAATGTTGGATTCTTCCTCTGGTAGTCTGAGATAGAATCTCTTTGGTTTATTTTTTGTTTTGTTTTTGGTTTTGAAAGATGCTTCTATTCATAATCTACAGCATCCAATTAGACCTAGAAACTCACAAGTCACTCTTTGTCCCGAGCAAAAGCAGCTGCACAATGCCCTGAATTTTTTCAGAATTCTCCGATTCCCTACAGAAATTACATGCCCAAGGTATCTGACTTCTCTTTCCACATACTGCAGTTTATTTTTAAACACCTCTAACCCATGTTCCCCAAGAAATTCAGGAGTTTACTTGTAGTCTCTTTACTTTGGATTTGTCTGTTCCACAAATCAGCAAATCATCCACATACTCTTAACAGCTTTACCCCCTCTTCAACCTGAAACTTTTCCAAATCTTTCTCCAGCACTTGTCCAAATAAATTAGATGATTCCATGAACAAATGTAGTAAAACAGTCCTCCTAATGAGATCAGGAATTGGATAAACTGAGCCACTCACATAAGGGTTAAGTATACTAAACTTAGAAAAACAATAAGGGAAGATCAGTGGGACATGTTGACCTCTTTGCAGCCAGGACCAAGGGAACTGTGCAATCATAAGGGGAGAACAACTGGTTTTGACCTGTTTAAATGGGGAACTATAGTAAAGTAAAAAGGTCAGACCGAGGAAGACTTCTGACTTCATCCCTACGACCACCAGAGGGAGACCCTCACTACAAACTGCGCATGCCTCAGAGGGGGGGGACAGCATGTAAATGTTCCCAGAAAGTAATGAATATGTAGATAAATTTCTGAATATGTATAAGATCTGCTTATAAATCTGTAACACTTTTGCTTGTTGGTGTGCAAGTTAGGAGGAATGATCCCCCTTGCACCCAGTGTCTGCGCAGCACTGATCAAAACATACCTGCTTTATAACTGCTTTGTGGTTATAGGGTTTGATTCCGCACGTCACTTTTGGCACCCAGATGGGACAACCTCTGCTCGGCTGCAGGATCGGTTGAGAAGAGGGACGCCTTTGGCGCGCCCCGAGATTTCTCGGAAGGACTCCCCTTCCTCATCCGATCCCTGCGGGAGCAGACAAGGACCATCCATCGGCGGACCAGGTATGTGTATGGAATGAGGGGAACCCGTAAGCCGTATGGAGACGTCCTACGCTGGGTATAGCCGTTGCTGCTGCCCCTGGGAAGTGAGCTCACGGTTGGGTTGGTTACCAGCTGGGGTAGGAAAACTCCTTGGGGAATTCCTACAAAGGGCACCTGTAAGTCGTACGCAGGGGTTGGTAACATCGGGTATTTTGTTGAATGACTGCCTGGATTCTTGTGGCCGTAATACTGGGAATCATAGATTGTACTGTTGTCACCACCTGTTGCAAGTGTTCGGTACCGTGAATCTGAGTAATTGCTATGAAAATACTCAAAAGGAGTCCGGAGCTCTGATTTGGTAAATTGTAAAGCTGGCATTATGTGTGATTGCGAGCGACTGTGTTGAATGCTTGAGACATGGCACAGCTGCAGTGTGAGTGCGGAGTGTAACGATGATCATTGTCTGTCTGTCTGTCTTTGTGTTTTTCTATGAATTTATGAATGGGGATGATGAATCCATAGAGAGGTGCCCTCTCCGTTTGGGGAATGAGTGTCAACTCATTTATGCAATACTGTGTTCTGTTTGTGATGTGTGTGAGTGCTGGTTCTGTGGTGCGGTGTTTATAAACGAACAATACGGAGTGTTAGGGGAAAGTTACATGGTATTAAGGGTTTATAGAAAGTGAAGAACTGTATTGTTTCATTTGTGAATTTTGAAGGGAATGGGACAAACTTTTGATGGCATAATTAAGTGTAATTGTTAATGGTATGCAGAAGTAGAAGCAAGAGTACAAATAGCAGAATACTGTACAAAGGAAAAAGCGTTAAAGAAAAAGTGAGCTCATCTGTGCTGGCATGACAGCAACCCCTCGCACCGCTCTCCTGCTAGCAGAACTTGGTGTGAGAGAGTGAAACAGAGATGAGACTGGTGCTGTAAACAGCATTACTTGCAAAGGGGGAGGTGGAGAGGACAGGGTGCTGGAAGTGAGAATAGCCTTCATCTGCAGAGATCTAGGCAACCCAAAATCCCAGTGTTGGCACTGTGAGCCTCTGGAGAGGAGGAGTTAAAACTGAAATATGATGTTAGTAGTTGATGTAATGATGAGAGTTTGGAAAGTGAAAAGTTTGGGAAGGACACAGGCTGAGGAAGGCAAAGATGAGAAGGGTGTTAACAGGGATGTCAGGACTGAAGGGAGGTGAGCAATATGAAGGAAAAACAAACAAAGAAAACCAAGCAACCTACCAACAAACAAAATCGAGACTGAGAAACAGAGATAGTAAGGAAAGTGGGAATAACTGTCACTGTTACCTAGAGCAGGGCTGTGGGACCCAGAGATCCCCTCAGAGAGAAATAAGGGGGGCAGGATGAGCGCAGGGAGGGCTCTGCCCCACTGGAACGGAAGCAGTGTGCAAACTGCAGGGAAATGGGACGCTGGTGGAGAAATCTAGCCAAGCTGAGAGAGAGAGAACCATCTCTGGTTGCAAAGGTGAAGGGTCGCAACCTGGGAAGCTTACCCTAGCGGATCCACTGGTTAAATTGCAGCTAGGGGAGCAGGCATTTTGTAACAGTAGTAGGAGCTACTGCTCAGCAAGAAAAGGCTTACTTTTGGGGATTAATTAAATATAGGCTGAGAAAACAACTAGGAATACATAAATTCTTGTACACGCCATCCTACTCTGGCAAGATTTATTAGAACAAATGAATGCCGAGATTAAATTCAATAAAACTGGTGCTAAGGGTCAAACACTATTAACTGATTGAAAATTTTAAGTCTGGCTCTAACACAAACTGGGAAAAACAAGGTTGTCGCCCCAGAAGTTACATAAATCTTGAGTAAGGTCCATGTAGGAGTGGGGGTATCAGGGATACCTGGCAGAGCCAAAATTGCAGCCTTAAACAGAAGTTAAGTTAAAAGCAAAAGTTAGCCCAGTCAGGGTAAAGCTGTGCCCTTTGAGGATATATGACTGTAGAAGGATAAAAGATTTTTGTTTTTGAATATGAATTACTAATTAAAGATGAATTGAAATGCAATCTAAATATGGCAAGTACTATAGTTTTGTACAAGATTTGAGGGCAAGTAATAGTAGTGGTGGTAACATACACTTTATTAACCAAGTTAAGGAATTAGTAGTTGGAGTTTACCTTCTGGATTTGAAGGACACCCGTTCTGCCTGCTTTGGCCAAAGGTTATTTGCCTTAGAATAGGAAAACCCCAAAATGGGGAGAAAAGATTCAGTTAACCTGGACAGTGTTACCCAGGGTTGTGAGAACAGCTCAGTGATTTTTGAGAGCCGGTCAACTTGTGAACCTGAGACTTGGGTTCCTTCATCCCAGGGTAGAACTTTACTGCAGTACGTGGATGTCAAAAAAAGAGGACTGTGTGCAACAGACTGTGAGTTTGCTGAATTTCTTGGTTGAAATGATTATCAAATTTCTCAACAGAAAGCACAAATAACTCCACAGCAAGTGATGTATTTGGGATATGAGATTGCAGCTGGACTTTGAACCTTAAGGACTGTCAGGAAAGAAGCCACCTGCCAAACCACTGAGCCACAAACTGCCAAGGAACTCCGTACGTTCCCAGGAATGACAGGATGGTGCCGACTGTGGATACACAGCTATGGATTGTTGGTAAAGCCAAAATATTATATGAAAGGGGAAGGCAAGGAGGGAATTCCCCCAGCTGAAAGAAGAACTCATGAAGGCCCCCTGCTTTGGGGCTACCAGACATGACTAATCCTTTCTGGCTGTTCTTGCACGAAAAACAAGGAGTGGCCCTGGGAGTCCTTGCCCAGAGCCATGGACCCTATCAAAGGGCAGTGGCACACTTCTCCAAACAGCCAGATGAAGTGAGTAAGGAATGGCTGGGGTGCTTGAGGGCGGTGGCTGCACTGGTACTCAACATTCAAGAAGCCAGTGAAGCTTTCCAGGCATTTATAAGAATAACAGTTTTAATATCTCATACACTGTCTGCTGCATTGGAGGTAAAAGGGGGGCACTGGCTGTCATCCCAAAGGTTCCTGAAATACCAGGCCATCCTGATACAGCAAGATGATGTAGAAATAATTATAACTAATATTGTCAACCCAGTATCTTTCCTTAGTGGAACTCCTGGAGAACCAGTATTTCATGACTGCTTTGAAACAACTGAAGCTGCATATTCCAGCCAGTCGCACCTGAAGGCCGAACCCTTAGAAGACGCAGAAGACACCTGGTTTACCGACGTCAGTTTTGTGAGACAAGGAAACCGTAAGGCAGGATATGCAATAGCTGCTGACAAGACAATTGAAATAGAACCACTACCTGAGGGGTCTTTCCCTCAAAAGTCTGGAATAACTGCCTGGACAAGAACCTTGATTATATGGACAGATGCTAATCATGTATTTGGGATGCTACACGTTCATAGTACCATCTGAAAAGAGCAAGGATTGCTCACACCCAAGGAAAACAGCATGATGTAAATCTGTTAAGGAGCGTGGCTTTTTTACGTTGTAAAGGACATCAGAAAGGTAACACTGTACAGGAAACTGGAACTAAGATGGTGGGTCAGGTGGCAGAACAGGCAGTTGAAGAAGGCTTTAATTCCAGATGGTAAACTTAAATCTCTGAAGCTGAGTCAGAACCTGTGCAGTATTCTAAAGACGATAGGAATCTAATTCATGATTTAGAAGGGAAGAGAGCAAGCTGACAGATGGTTACATGCCCATCTGGACACATTGTTATGCCCCTCAGTATTTTATGGGAATTGGTTCTATGCAGGTGGGGGATGAGGTGTTGAGTGAGTATATGGTCAGCTTGGCAATGCAGTTAAAGAAAATGGCAATGCAGTTAAAGAAAACTGAGAAAACAGTATTTGGTACAGGGGCAAGAGGCCTGGATGGTCCAATGTATGATGTATTACCAGGCGACCATGTCTTTGTTAAATCCCTCTCAGATTCACCTTTGGAACCAAGATTGGAAGGGACCTATCAAGTGCTTCTGTCTACATCTAAGGTGAAGGACTGATTGACCACCGTGGACTGTCGAAGAGAAAGAACCTCTTAAGCTCAAACTTAATAAGGCAACATGAATATATTATTTCTTGCAAATGGTGTTTGTGTAGGACTTGCTTTAGCTTGGTGGGATAATGCTTTTATACAAATGATAAAAAATCTCAATCGGGTCGAATATTTTGAATTGTTGGGTGTGCACAGCCAAGACATGGAATTCCTCAGTATGGGATTCCATCTACCAATTGGACACTATGGAGTGGGGCAGGAGGTAGATGTAGGAGCACGAATTAAAATATGACTATAGAAATAAAGGGACCTAAATTCAATTTTCAACTTTGGGAAGATCGTAATATTACAATACTTAGGAGAAATAGTACTAGTAAATCAGTAAGTGTAAGGGAATTTAATCTATCTCCTCAGGATGGAGTACAGTTTTGTAATCTCGAGAATCCAAGGAAGGGAGAAATAAATGACCCTTGCTTTAATATCGCCTCTTATAAACGGTCAGAAAAGTGCCCCTTGGGACCAGGGTTGTGGTGCTCTGTGGTGATGGACAGGCAAAGAAGACCCTACCGAGGAACTGGAGAGGACGCTGTGTATGGGGATATTTAGTGCCACATAATTCCTTTTTCAATGGAACAGTTTCTCCTCTCGGGATACTGAGAACTCCTTGGAAGAGGATGAGATATGTAAATAACCCCCTCATAGAAAAAAAACGGCTTCCATAGCTTTGCTAGGTGGTTTAGCCTGTACTTGGGAGTAAGCGAATTAGAAAAGGCAATAGTTAACATTTCAGCTACTTTGGAGATAATAAAAAATGCAACTACGGACAAAATACGAGCTTTACAAAATAGAAGTTTCAATGTTAAGTAAGGTAGTGCTGCAGAATAGGATGGCTCTAGATCTATTAACAGCAAAAGAAGGGGGACTTTGTGCAATTATTAATCAGAGCTGTTGCACTTACATAAATGAGATCCATAGAATAGAAACTGATCTGCAAACCATATGGGAACATACTAAAGTACCCCACCAAGTTTCGTTAGATGACACTTCCTTCGGCTTTACCAAATTGTGGAAAAACTTAACCAGTTGGCTACCCAATTTTGAATGGTTAAAACAACTCTGTTATACTATTTGCCCTACTTGTTTTAATGTGTATAACTTTGAGAGGTATGCTGTGGCTTTGTAAGGGTTGGGAGATAGCTATGAAGATTTGAAGAAACATAAGACTATGGCAGAAGATGGAGAATGGAAGTTATTTTAGGAATTCCCTTTCTCAAAATGGGATCATTTAGCAAAAGGCTTTGCAAGGTTTAAGAAAAGGGGGGAACTGACATCAGGAATTGGGTAAGTTGAGCCACTCACGTAAGGGTTAAGTATACTAAACTTATAAAAACAATAAGGGAAGATCAGTGGGACATGTTGACCTTTTTACAGTCAGGACCAAAGGAACTGTGCAAACATAAAGGGAGAACAGCCTAGAGCAACTGGTTTTGACCTGTTTGAATAGGGGTACTGAAAGGTAAAAAGGTCAGACCGAGGAAGAATTCTGACTTGATCCCCACGACCACCAGAGGGAGACCCTCGCTACGAACTACACACGCATCAGGGGGTACAGCATGTACACCAGTTCCCAGAAAGCAATGAATATGTAGATTAATCTTCTGAATATGTGTAAGATCTGCTTATAAATCTGTAACGCTTTTGTTTGTTAGTGTGCAGGTTAGGAGGAATGATCTCCCTTGCACCTGGTGTCTGCACAACACTGATTAAAACACGCCTGCTTTATAACTACTTTGTGGTTACAGAGTTTGATTCGTATGTCACTATATTACTGGTTTCGTCCTGTTTCTGGGTCCTCTCATTCAAAGGCAAAAGGATCTCAACTCTCTGAGTGTAAAACACAGGTCAAGAAAGCATCTTTTAAGTCTGTTACACTGAAGCATTTATGTTTCTGTGGGATCAGACTCAGTAAAGCATAGGGTAGGAATGATGGGATTGTTGCTTGAGAACTATTTCATTAATTTTTCTTACATCTTGCATCATCTGATAAGTGCGATAAGTCTGCCTTCTATAATGGCAAAAGTGGAGTATTACAGCGTGACATGCAGAGTTCCAGAAGACTGTTTGTATTACAGGCTTTAGGTCTATTACCCATTCTAAAGTTATGGGATATTGTTGCTGTTTCACAGCTTCACTCCCTCCTTGGGCAGTTATTTTTAAGAGAGTAACTGTGTCCATCCCAGTTTCCTTTTCCTGCCCACACCTTTGGAATTGTTTCTTCTTCATCAGCTGTTAACAGATTCACTGAAACCTTTATACCTGTTCCACAAGTTTTCAACTGCAATCCTAACTTAATGATTAAATCTCTTCCCAGTAAACTGTCCCTGCTTTTAGTCCATGTAACAATTGCCCTGTTACTATTTTATCTTCCCATTTTAATACAGTAGGTTCAAAAAGTGAAACTATCATTCCTGATCCCTCTAAGGGATCCCAGTTAATCCCAGTTAAATTAACTCCCAGTATTTTATAAGCTAAAGATGACTAAGAATTGATCAAACTGTTCTGCTAATCCAGTAAGATCTTTCATTAAAGATTTCATTTCCCTCTTAAAATTTCTCACCTCTCCACAAGTAAGTGGGGAGTTTACATATCCTCTATCTCCTGATAACATTGGAACTTCCCTAAGTGGATACATGGAAGTGTTAGTGGGGTTAGTGGTGTCAGATTTAGGAAAGGGAGAATTTATAATATTCCTTTTGCATTTTTCCAATTCTTTCTCAAGCTGGCAGAAGTTTTTCTTTTCAGCATCAGCACTAATTTCAGAACTTGGTTCAGGTGGGCTGTTAGGGGCTGATCTGAGCCAATATCCCCCACTCTATCAGCTGTCTCTAGCCCCCCTCCTGTAGTTACAGGACTTGACTCAAGACCAGGATGTTGAGGGGAGTGAATGCTGTTCCACAGAGGAAAGTGACTGAGTTTATCCTACGGAAAAGTTCAGGGAGTAACAGGCTTAAAGGATCCGTTCTGGGCTTTCTCTGTTCTTCCTTGCCTACATAATGTTGTCTAGCCATGGTTAACTGCTGTCCTCCCTAAATCCAACAAGCAGCATATGCGGACTCCTCCAAAACAGAACAAAACAAAAGAATAATAAATAAAGGAATTTACGTGCACATCTGAAGCCTGACAAATGTGATCCTTGTCCAATGCATATTTTGGCCAGAATTCTTACCTGCAGCTGGTTATTTAGGCCATACAATAACATAATGTCTAATAATTTTCTGTTTATCCTTATCCCTGGGTGAGAAAAATGAGGTACTCATCCATGCCCATGACTTATTCTCTCCATGTCACCCCAAACAGAATATATACTATTACATTGACCACCATCTCCTTACTCTCCTTAATGGATATACAGTAGAAGAGAACATAATTTGAGGAAGATGATGCAGAGAAAATATCTATAGTCACAAAGCAAGTCATTTAACATTGGCTCAGAACGCGATTTTGAGATGGGGTGAAAGACTGACAATCATGAAGCTATTCCAGTGGGGACCATCAGAACATCTACAAGTGTCTAGCCTACACCACGTTCTTCTAACACACAGCTACTGCAGATGTTGAGATCTCATTCATTCTAATGCCAAGACAGCGCAGGCTTATAGTGTCACCTCCTTTCTCTGGAGAGGCTTTGAAACTACTAAGCCATCTCTCTGCTGCATTTTGTTGTTGTCTTGGAAGTGGCTTTGTCAGGTCACTTGGAAACAGGCTTCAAATCAACTACGACTCTGAAAGATGCACAATTGCAGTTGGTGATGTCATCCTCCCATTGTCATGCATGTGCCTCCCAGGAATTCCAGCTAATGCCTGCTACTTCTGTGGGGAAAGTGTTCGCCAACAGGACTGCTGCGAGTAGTTCACATCTGACTCTGAATGCCTGATTGGCACACAGACCCTCTGTGCATCACACTCATATGCACTTATCTGTACTTTTCTCTCCACCTTCCAGCCAGAGATAGTATACATGCCAGCACCACGGCCTACCCCTGTGTCCTGTTTGATGGTGCAGTGATGTGATATGCAGTGCTCATGTAATGGCTGCCAGTGTCATGCTTCTTCTTGCCCCTTTGGTACTGTTGAGCTGTAATTAGCAGATTGAGAGGAATATTAGACCTTGTAATCATTAGCTGCACTCACTGCATTTAGTGATGCATCTCTGAGTCCCTTCATAAATCAAATATGAAACTGTTAGAGTTCAAGGAAGAAGTCAGCCACTCAGGCATAACACTGAAGAGAGACAGCGGCAGCTAGTGAGACACAAAAGAGTGAACTCCAGGTGATGAGAGGAAGATTATACTACAAGCACAGAGCAGTGCATAAAGCCTGAGAAGGTCCCTCCAGTTCTTGACCAGCCATACTGCTAGTACCTCAGCATGAGGCTTCAACCAGGGCTTTGACAGGCCAAAAATGTTGTGTAATGCAGTATGAATGCCTATTGTCGCAACTGCAAGCCTAAATGCAGCCTAGATGCCCTTGGAAGCACCCTCAGGACAGGATTCAGACCCTGTGGCCAGTGGAGGAACTAACTCCTGAAGAGATTACTCCTTTAATGTAGTAGCAGGACCACTCCAGACATTTTGCTTCATATACACATCATTTGCAAAGGGTAGCTGCCCTATGGCTACTGCATCTCTTTAGATATTGATAAGGTTCACACAAATGGTAAGTGGGTTGGCAAATATATTTCCTCTAGGCATGGATCAAACCATGCAGCAACTCTGTATTTGAAGGTTGACATAGGTACAAACTCAAGAAAACAGTACTAGATAGACTGCTACATCCTGGAAAAAGAGAAATGCCTCATTCTTAAGAATTGTATGACTTTACTGTTACCCAGCAATAGTCTAGTCCACTCAGGCTCAGCTACCACAGCTGCAAGGGAAGAGAAGTAGCAGCCATTCTCAAGAACAGTGCTTCCCCCACAGAAATCTTCCTTTAATTCCCTTTGCCTGGTCACAGCTCTGAGCAGAAAAGGCAGTGATTGATCCAAAAGCCATCTGAGATGACAATGAAAAACAGTAACTCAGGTGGCTGTCCTGCTTGTTATGTCAAAAGTCACAAAAAGGCATTTGCTTTTTTTATAGAATCATAGAATCGTAGCATAGCTTGGGTTGGAAGGGACCTCAAGGATCATCTTCAAACCACCCACCACATTCAGGGCCACAGATCTCCATATCTAATACTAGATCAGGCTGCCCAGCACCCCATACAATTTGGCGTTGAACTCCTCCAGGGACAAGGCATCCAATGCCTCTCTGGGCAGCCAATTCCAGTACCTCACCACTCTCTCTGTAAAGAACTTCCCCCTGACTTCCACCTAAATCTTCCCTCCCTCAACTTAAAACCATTTCCCCTTGTCCTGCAGTTATCCATCCTTTCAAAGAGTTGACTCCTCTCCTGTTTATAGGCTCCCTTTAGGTACTGGAAGGCTGCAATGAGGTCACACCACAGCCTTCTCTTCTCCATGCTGAACAAGCCCAACTCTCTCAGCCTGTTTTTGTAGGGGAGGTGCTCCAGGCCCCTGATCATCTTTCTGGCTCTCCTCTGGACCCTCTCCAACAATCCCATGTCTTTCTTGTACTGGGTGCTCCAGACGTGGATGCAGTACTTCAGTGCCTCTCCCTGCTGGCCAACATTCTTCTGATGGAGCCCAGGATAACAATGGCCTTCCAAGCTGCAAGAGCACACTGCTGGATCATGTTAACCTTTTTCATTCACCAGGACCCACTGGGCCTTCTCTGAAGGACTACTCTCAAGAACTGATCCTCCCAGACTTTACAGATACCTGGGATTCCTCTGGCTCAAGTGCTAAACCTTCCACTTTGCTATGTTGAACCCCATCACATTCATCTGAGTCCACCTTTAGAGTCCGTGAGGTCCCTCTGAACAGTATCCCTTCCTTCCACCGTTTAAACCACATCACTCAGCTTGGTGTCATCAGCAAACTTGCTGAGGATGCAGTCATTTCAGTCATCAGTATCATTGATAAAGATGTTCCCTGGGAGATGACTGGCCTCCACCTGGACACAGAACCATGGAGAACTGATCCTCCTGGACATAGGACCATTTTCCTAAGGAAAGGACCAAGATTGCTGGAACAGGATGCTCACAGTTGAAAACCGAAGCAGCAAAAATTGCCCAGGAATCTTTTTTGTCAGACCATAAGTCTGATCACCATTTTCTACTTGCTGGCTTATGCCTTCTGCTTCATGTGCCAGTCCCTGGGGATCCAGCAGCTATGCACCCAGCTCTCTCCAGGGATTAGAAGGATGCTTGATTACGTGCTGAAAAGGCACAGGTGGGTGTACTATCATAGCTTGTGACTTCAGAGCTTTTGGAAAGGAACCCTCTTTACTCCTGAAGTAGGAAGTAGATGAGTTTGAAGAGGTTCCAGTAGGTAGAACAGCTTATGCTGCTCTCATCCAGAAGATGGAGCAAAATGTGAAAGCTATCCAGCTGAAGCTGTTTCGTGATTCAGATTAAGAGCTGCACTGCTCTACTGTGTGCACTGACAAAGCTTTGTGGGTGTGAACAAAGCAGCGCCAGTTTTACACTCACTGCCGACACAAACAAGCAGCTCTCTGCCTGAAACTTAATTCCCTGTCCCATTCTTCTTTTTCCAAGACACGATTCAAATAGCAACTTCCATTTCTTTTTCTCTTAGCAGTCGACAAACTCATGTTTAAATTGCTGCTGTTTTGATTTAACCCAGCAGGGAGCTCAGCACCACAGTCGTTCATTCACTCTCCTCTGCCTCCCAGTGAGACAGGGGAGAGAACTGGGCAAAAAAGAAGTAGAACGCTTGGGTTCAGGTTACAACTAGTTGTTGATACGTAAAAGGAAGAGTGAGAAATAAC